>JABCKM010029800.1:0-276358 GCA_018221805.1 Rugosomyces carneus | reverse complement strand
TGACACTCCATTCAACACCTCCTCATTCCCTCACAATCCCCGCCATTAATCACCTGTTTTCAATCCCTTCCCAAGTTAAAGGAGAGGATGCCATCATTGGTATTACGCTGGGCTTTGAGGTCATCCATATCCGCGCTTACCACGATCCGGAATCATCCCTTGGCGTTTTCACAAAAAGCCGCCTGCCGTTGCCAAGCCCTCCCAGGTTGATTCTCCCCGTCGACCCTATGGCTTGGGGCCTGAGGCAGTCTTGGACAGTTGCCGATATTCTTGTCAGTATATCTGAGACGGGCCAATTGGCATTCTGGGTTCCGGACGATGCAGCTTCCTGGAGATGTACGGGTAAGGTGAATACAAGCCGAACAGGAATTGTAAAAGCAAGTTGCAGCTCCGCAAAGAAGACCTCTTTGGGTAAGCGGAGGCTTTCTCTTGAAAATGCTTTCCATGTCCTGATTTTGTTATTCAGTCATTTCTAATTCTAATGGTCATGAGCTGACAATTTGGGACTCCAAAGAATCAGAGTTTGCAAGTGGTATGGAGTTCTGTGCTCAATACAGGTACAACTTTTCATGCATCTCTACTTTAACCTAACATTTCACTCAGTGATTCAATCCGTGACCTGGATTGGACATTTACACCTGATAACCAGTCAATCCTAGCCGTTGGGTTTTTTCACCGCGTCGAACTTCTTTGTCAGAGGCGGATGACTTACTTTGATGAAGGTCCCGGCTGGACAACATGTCATAGAATAGATGTGGGAAGGTATGCTCCTTACTTGCCTATCTCTCTGAATGATTTCCAAGATCCATGCACGTAGGTTCATTCCTCTCCAGATCAGTGACTCCATCTGGTCGACGAATGGGTCACTTCTTATTGCGGCTGGGCACCAAATGTTGCTTTACGGTGCCTTGCCCTCCCCTACAGTTACAGAGACACTTTTTGAGTACGCCGCTCGACAAAATGGACCATTAGACGATTATCATCCGCAAATGATCCTTCAGTGCCTTTTATGGGGTTAGCTAAGATATTGGTCCCTCTTATAGCCAAGACCTGACTTCTCTGCAGGGAAGGTCGAACTTGTCAAGGAGATTATCGTCAAACTCTCAAAAGCCATTGTTGACCGCTCTCAGTGGGTCTCGCTACCGATTGAGAGATTTTTAGAGAAAGATCAAGCACCCACCCTTGTGATTCCATTGACCCTCCCTAACACTTTGCCCTTCCAACTCATAAAATCATTAGCCAAAGAGAGCAGGGCACAAAAATGCATACACATCGTTATTTAGTGGTCCAGGACAAGAAGACGAGTAAGAGCCTTTGAATTGAGAACTCAAGTCATAGCGTCAGACATCCTGATACTTGACATCCAGCTCTGAAGAAGGGTTTTCACGTCCACTGGTGACACGCTTGATTGAAGCTCTCGAAGCTTACCCCCTTCCTCACTTAACACCCAATGAACAAGCACATCTGCTTACTCTTATTCAAACAACGCTGGAGGCAAGCCCAGCCCAGCCCAGCTCCAATCAATCGCTGACGTGATTTACATTAGATTGACGAACAGCATCGAGCTCTAGACGCCAACGGCCTGAGATACCTGATATCAATGCGATCATTTTATATTCTGAATCGTCGAGCATCTGTGCCAGATAGCCCAGAATCAAAGGGTGCTCGACCGATCAAAACGAGTCGAAGGGAGCGAATTCGATACCGAGATATGATCTGGGCGTTTCACAGCGAAAGTCAAGGTCTACTGCTAAGTGCCTCTATTGCTGCATGCAACGGAAAGCTCACATGGTCAGACGCACGAGCGCTGGGTATCCCATTGTGGCTCACTTCCATTGAGGCTATGGTAAATATCGAATTCATACCTGAACCAAACCGATAACAGTCCGTATTTTACATTTAGAAAATCCAAATGGAGTCCATTGCGCGGAATGAGTATATGGCTGGCGATAACAGGGACCCTACGGCCTGCTCCCTCTACTATTTTGCTTTGGGAAAAGTGAAACTCGTCCACGGGCTTTGGCGACAAGCGGCCTGGCACAAGGAACAGGCCATAATGCTAAATTTCCTGTCCAACGATTTTTCAGAAGCGCGCTGGCGCACAGCCGCACTTAAAAACGCATTTGCACTAATGAGCAAGAGACGTTTCGGTGGGTTGAACTTATAGCAATCATTGACCAGTAACTCATTCGTTCAGAATATGCTGCGGCGTTCTTCCTCCTGGGGAATTCGCTCAAAGACGCCGTCAATGTGTGCATCAAACAATTGAAGGACTTTCAATTAGCCGTTGCGCTGGCTCGCATCGTCGAACAGAATAACGGAGGCTCCATATTCCTGGAAATCCTGAACAGCACAGTTCTGCCTATTGCATTCAAAAATGGGAACCGATGGCTTGCAAGCTGGGCTTTTTGGTTGCTTCACCGCCGTGATCTGGCCGTCAGGATTTTATTGGTAGGTCCCTTTGCCAATCACCTGACGCATAACGTACCGACCATGTACAAGAATCCTTTGCAGGACATTGCTGCAAACTTGAATATACACGTGACAGAGATTGGTGAACCGCACTACGATGACCCGAGTCTTGCACTCCTGTTTTCTCAACTGCGGTCCAAGACCTTGCAGGCGGCAAAAGGAACAAGCGAGATTTCAGGACGATCAGAATTTAACTTTGTTCTCCAAATTGCGCGAGTGTTTTGTAGGATGGGTGAGTCCAATCACGCTCTCAGCCCGGTAAAGGGATGACATACCCTTAAAAAGGTTGCCATACCTTGGCCTTGGACCTTGTTAAGTCGTGGTCTTTCGATCGGCCGTCAGTGATAACGCGTGATGTTCCTGGCCAAATAAATGCACGGCCTCCCAGTCCCATGACGGAGCGTCGATCTATTTTAGGGCGCATGTCTCGCCGTAGATCCACTATCTTGATAGATATGCAAATTCCTTCCCAACCTCCCACCAGACCTGTATCACCCGATCACTCGCCCAGGCATGGGACGTCCAAGGTTGTTGAAGAAACCGAGCAGAGTGTCGATGGTGCTGGGGATGCTTTTGCTAGGAAAACCGATATAGGAAACTTGATGAAATCTGCGAAGCATGACGTACAGGTACCTGAGTTCGATTTGAACTCTTTTTTTTAGATTAGCATAGGAGGCATTCAGAGATTAAAAGCAGGATGAGCAAGATTTCGTGTAATTACAAAATGCATAATGCAGAAAAGTTGTAACAATTTTCTACTCCTGTACTTCGACCTCGCGCTTCTTGAGCACCAAAGGAGAACCCACGACACGTTGCCAAACATCCTGCACATCTTCGACGACTGTCTCGAAATGAGAAGTTGCATCGTATGATCGAGTAATGAAGATATTGTCCTGTGTACCAGAACTTGTCGGTTGATAGATGGGCGCAACAGAAACAAACCTGTGGTGGAGGACTGTCAGCTAGTGCAAAATAATACGTTCTCGCCAACACCTACTTTTCGTCAATTTTACCAAGCAGCTGAAGGCCAGGTGTGATCTCAAGTTCAGGCTTGTCCGTCTCGACAATCGTGCTCACAATAGCAACGTAGATGTCCTTTGCACAGACGTTATGCGTTGAAGATACCATGGCAATGTAGATATCTAAAGAAACTTGAGCTGTGAAGAAGCAAATGACGCTGAGCGGACTCACCGTGTCGCCGATTGACTTGGTTTTGGGGAATGATGATTTGCAGGCTATCGCTGTCTTCCGCACCTGGAATAGGGTGCTTCAGGAAACAGATGGCCCTAACAACCTTGTTGACTTCAACGGCCCTAAGAACTCCACTTTCCGAATCTTCCTTGCCTGCACCAAAATAGCTGGGATCGCCGATAACTTGTTTTGCTCTAACCGTCTCTTTACCACTCCTAACACCAACAAACTTGCCATCGGCATCAGTGACAATCTCGTCAATAGGCTTGTCAAGCATGTATGTGCCACCGTAAATGGCGCTCAGGCGAGCGAATGATTGAGGGAGTTCTCCGAGGCCGTAGAGCGGGTATATGTATGGGGACTTGCCATAACGTGCCATGGATGAAGTATATAGAATAATACGTTCGTATGTTGTGCGCGCAGGCTTAGTGATATAGCTGCCGGATGACGTGATAGCTTGTTCAGAAGTAAATTGAGCTGAGCTTACTCGTCATCAAGGTAAAGTGCCATAGCATGACCAATAAAATCTTGCGTGCCCGGCTCCAAACCAAATTTATCATAGATAGTCTTCATACTATCTTTATCGAGGTTGATGCCTAGGGTGATGATATTAAATCGCCTGCGATTCTCAAGGGTAAGAGCGCGAACCTTGATGTGTTGCTGGATCGTCATCTTTCCACGATTGAAGAAATTCAAAGAACTTTTTTGCACGTCGCTTCTCAAAAAGACCCATAAGAGGACTCTTGACGGCCTCCATTTCTGTGCTAGGGACCTTGGAGATCTTTCCGTCACGATATACAAAGCTCCCCGCGATCTGCTTGAATTCCATATAACGAGTAACATCGGTGTGCACCAGAATTTTGGTAAGCTCTCCAGAGGCTATGATGAACTTGGGAATCAGATCGACGTTATAATCGCGGTCACGACCCAGCTCAGCTGGGGGTGCTTGATTTGGCCGAAATTTGCGGTAGAGCTAAATAGGTTTAGGGAATAGTTCAAGATAGGGGGAGGCAGTCGCATACTTGGGTCAAGTTCAGACTTGCACTGTCACCACCATAGTAATCATTACGGTCCATATGTAAAACTTTCTTTCCCTCTACAGAAAGCAAGCCAGAGAGAATGCATTCAGTCAAGCCAGTGCCCAGAACGACAACCTGAATATATCAGCATATATTCGTTGTGGCCGTGAGCTGTACCTACATCGTATTCTTCATCCATGGTTTGGGTGTTTGTTGCTTCGGATACTGCGTATATCCTTTTATCAATATCACATCAATCAGGCTGGCACGTGCTGACAATTACAATTTATAGTTTTCTGAATGTAAGTATGCTACCTGAACGAATGTATATTGAAGCGTGCCATCTGACATCGTGGTATCAAGTGGCGCAGTATCAGGTTCGTCACTTTTCACGTCTCTCACGTTTGCTGTGGCTAGAGTCTCGGTCACTCGCGTCATCACCGCTATCGTGCCCTGCACTGCGTTTACGCTTTGAATTATGTGCCCATGACGGTCGAGCATATTGAGTCTGTATTGATGATGAGGGTGCAGCTGTTGTCTCTAGGCCTTGCCTTTTAATCTTCCTGGCAAGCCGTAGAAGTACTAAAAGTCGCTGTTGGTCTACTGTCCTCAAAAAACTTGGAACCACCAACCTGACTCATTGCTGCGATAAAACTGGGCCCAAGCTTTGCTATTTCGTTGTGGGTACTATATGGGACAAGGAACCCGATCACAGGAGGCATATATCCAATAGCAAAGAACTTACGCGTTCGCCAAAAGGATCCCAACGTTCCCTACCAGTAGCTTCTTCAAAATCATGATTCGATGCGATATGTCGAGCAACAAAATAGAAATCGGCGTCTGTATAAGGTCCGCCTTTGCTCCCCATTGCGTTCTCAGAGTAGACTTTGACGGGCTCGTCGTCATGCTCCAAGTCACCTTCACTTTCAGGTCCATTGTTATCACCAACTTCTTCATCTTCGTCGTCATTTTCAGAGCTGGATTCTCGATAGTTGGGACGCTTTCTAAAAGCAGGTTTGACCTCATTACGACCAAGGTGTGTGTTTTGAATTTCCTTCTTAGCCGCAGCAAAAATCTTATCAGGGACGTCATGATTATTTGACCAGTAGGAAGCCCACGACATGGCTGTGTGATGGGGTGCCTTGGTGAATTTCAGCAATACACGACATATCGACATCCAATATAATGTCTTACCATTTCTGCTAACATAGCACATAATTCATTCCTCATCAAATTAGGATTCTGTTTTAGCCGCCAAGCTATGAATTTCAGAAAGAATTGTCGATCCTGAGGTGTGTATCTATTTCCTCTTATTCCTGGTACAACAGAGGTTGGAGGCGTTGGTGAGCGAGACGGTGGGTCAGGAATTTGTATTTCTTTGTTAGGAGGAGGTAGTCGATTGTCAAAAACTGGGGTAGGGGCTGTGAGGCTGTTGATCGTACTCCGTTTTGCTGGCAGGGGTTGTGGATGATGAATAGGCCTGTCCAACGAAGCTGAACGCCTGGGAGAAGTTTGTCGCTTGGAGCTAGCGAGGGCAGGTGATGGAGGATGTCTGTAAGCACTTGGGGATGGCTTCTTGATCGTCTGAGAAGTTAAATTTGGTGGGTTACGATAAGCTGACAGCGCTCTGTCCAAACGGTCTTTGTGGTCAAGGTAGTAATCTTTCCACATGCTTGCAGAATGACCATTTTTCTTTCAATCGGTAAGACGCGTTGGAAGGCGCTGGAAAAGATCACCCACCCCATGCAATGCGTTCAAGGCATCCTTGTAAGTCTCCTTTTTGTCTAAACTGGTGACCAACGCTTGGAGAAGAAGTTTTTCGTCTGCCTGCCCAACAGGAATTGACAGGGCGATTGCTTCTTGGAACAACTGCTGAGAGATGAGGGGCAAGCCCAAACCCCCCATGGCGGCCATGCCTTGCATCTGGCTAGCGTTGGACCAGACTGGGGGGTTGAAAGGCTGGTTTTGTGATGCCAACAAAGGGTTCATGTTCAGCTGTGGATTAGGGTGCGCGAAATGATTCCACTGAGCATTGTCTGTTGAAGGCATCGATTGTGTCTGATTTTGGTGGTATTGTGAGTTTTCAGGATAAGATTTGGAACTAGAAGATGCGATGTCAGGATGATAGCCATTCATGTTGTTGGAGAAGAAAATCTCAAGTGTTCTCAAGGAGAGAAAAGACAGAGAGACTGGACCATGATGTCTTCAACATTGGATATGCTGCTGTCACGTGCTTTAAATAATGAGGGCCAAGATACATGGCCGCCACGGTCACTACAACCAGGTTTTCCTTTTATTTCTGTACGAGCGCCTATTTCTAACAAGCCGCATCAAATGATATTAGGAGAGGCCTTCTTTTGACACGCCAACGGTGAGTGATGCTTTTAACCCCGCACGTGCACTGAGAGTTAAATAAGCTCCGGCTCGTTCCCTTCTCTTCCTCTTTCCCATGTATACATCCAGACTATCTCGTCATCTTGGTGCTCGTAGGTTCGGGACTTCAGCACCGTTGCTCGCCTTAAGTGCAAGTGCAGTTCCCAAAGCCAACCGCATCTCGGCGGAGTGGAGAGGTACAAGTGCTACTGGCGGCACGACCAAAAATTTCATAGACGGAGACTTTGTTGAGAGTAAATCCAGTGAATGGATAGACATTGTTGATCCTGTCAGTGTCAATTTAATTTACGTGTGTCCTAAAACCTCCACTTACCAATCTCGTGCATTCAGTCCACACAAACGTTACTCTCACGCGTCCCACAGACCACTAGCGATGAGTTCCGTCAAGCTGTAGATGCCGCCTCCACGGCGTTCAAGACGTGGAGCCAGACAAGCCTGTTAACACGTCAACGATTTGTTCTCGAGTAAGCTAGGTCGTTATTCTGAAGCAATGAATGCCACTCATCAACGTTAGATTTCAACGACTAATACGCGAAAATGCAGACGCAATTGCAAACAGCATAGTTTTAGAACAAGGGAAAACGATCGCTGGTAAGAAGGCTTCTCATCTTCTGGTGTGTCTACTGACACATACAGACGCACATGGGGATCTACTTCGCGGACTCCAAGTGGTAGAAACATCGATAGGTATTACGTCGACACTTATGGGGGACAAGCTTGAAGGTACTGTACCTTGAAACCCATGCAATAGCATGGTAATTTACACTTACCCCATCTTTAGTCAGCAAAGACATGGACACCACTGTCAGAAAACTACCCTTGGGTGTTTGTGCCAGCGTCGCGCCTTTCAATTTCCCAGCGTAAGTTTTTTGACTGCCCTACAATGTCAAGATATTGATCCCTCGTACAGGATGATTCCATTATGGACCATACCAATGGCTACCGTCACAGGTAATACGCTCGTTCTCAAGCCATCCGAACGTGACCCCGGTGCGGCTATGATGCTAGCAGAGCTTTGTCAACGCGCAGGAAAGTATATTCAAATCTCGGCCTTACGGAAGGGATTTGCAGATTAACCCGTATCATCTCAGGCCTTCCACCTGGTGTTTTAAACATCGTTCATGGTGGTGTTCCAACGGTCAATGCCATATGCGACGATCCGGCCATCAAAGCCATCAGCTTCGTGGGAGGTGATAAGGCGGGCAAACACATATATGAACGGTACGCTATCCCGAATGATCAAGCTTCATTAGTGACGCAAATGTTAGGGGAACCCGAAATGGCAAACGTGTTCAGGCGAGTGACCCTTGTTGAGATAAAGCAAGTAATAGCCTATATCTGTCTACCCTTAGGCGAACTTAGGAGCTAAGAATCACGCCGTGATCATGCCCGATGGTGTGTCTGTTCACCAGGTTCCCCTACACTTACTAACCAGGTTTCAGCTAATAAGAATCTGGCCCTCAACTCCATAGTTGGTGCAGCTTTTGGAGGTGATGACTTTCGTGGTTTAATTATCTAGTGGACTTAACAATGCGCCACAGCTGCGGGACAGCGCTGTATGGCACTGTCAGTGGGTTAGCTAAAACTTCATCTACCCCAGAGCAGATTTCTGACGTTCTTAAAAATAGTAATCCTTGTCGGGGAAACACACTCTTGGCTCCCAGAGCTTATTGAGCGCTCCGGGAAACTCAAGGTCAACGGGGGTTTTGAAGAAGGCGCTGATCTGTGAGTGCCTAAACGCTATGATTTACAGTTGCCAGATAGCGTTTATAGCGGTCCATTGATCTCCCCCGCCGCCAAACAGAGGGTGGTGGGACTTATCAGTTCTTGTGAGGAAGAGGGCGGAACGATCCACCTGGACGGACGGGGATTGAAGGTTGCGCAGTACCCAGAGGGGAACTTCGTGGGTCCGACTATAATTGAGGCGAACACCCAGATGAAATGCTACAAGTATTTTCCGAAAGTACTTACAGCGAATCACTGCTCACAGGGTCTGCTAGGGAGGAGATTTTTGGCCCCGCTTTGGTCATCTTGAAGGCACCAACGCTCGATGATGCAATCGATATCATCAACGAAAACAGGTACGGCAATGGCACTGCTATTTTCACGCAATCAGGGGCCACTGCGCGCAAGTTCGAAAGTGATGTGAACGTGGGTCAAATTGGCATAAATGTACCTATTCCCGTGCCTTTGCCAATGTTCTCTTGGAGTGGAAATAAGGTACTTCGTAACTCCAATGCATAAATAGCAGAGCTCAACCCCAGTTTTCCAGGCAAGTTTCTTGGGTGATATAGGATTCTATGGTAGAAGGTAAGAAATTGTTTACCTACTAATTAGGAGGAGGAATGACAGTCTTTAGTGGCATCAACTTCTATACACAAAACAAAGTGAGAGTATTACAATTATCATCTTTATAAAGACTAATGAACTGGTGACCTTTACAGACCACCACCAGTCTTTGGAGATCAGAAGACGCAGTCGGCAGTCGCGCTTCTGTAAACATGCCAACGCACCACTAACGATGTACAAGCTAGTTATTTGTTCAATAAAGGAAACAAATCAGAGAACTTTTCTACAACAGACAGCTAATTCTTAACAACACTGTCCAAAAATGCATGGGAGAGTAATGTACATTGTTGAAAGACGTCTTCAAAGCCATCCTGAAGTGAGAAATGCACCATTTCACCATAAGTCTTTCCGATATACAGAGATAGAAACTCACATTTCCTCCATAATAAGGATCTGCAATCGGCTTATTGTCTAAATAAGCTCCCCACAGGCGAATATCTGCGGTCGCATCATTAGGTTTCCGCCTCATCAGCTCTCGTAGATTATGCTCATCAGCAGCAAGGATGTGCGTGAAGTCCGTATAATCAGAGCTAGCAAGCTTTCGGGCCCGGCAGGAAATGGGTACTTGATGCTAGATGCCAGTTTAGCTAAACAAGTAGGATGTAGCAAGCCCTCGTCAATGTGGGATCTCACCTTTCTGCAAACTGCTACAGTCCTAACAATATAGCATCATGGCAATACGAAACACAATCGCTTACGCCTCTTACCTTTCATCTGGATTCTCGCCTGTGTGCCATCCTCCTGTACCACAGCTGTCCACAGCTATGTTATCTAGTCCGCGTTTCTTGGCTATGTCCCTTAAAACAGCCTCACCCATTGGAGATCGGCAGATATTCCCTGAGTGCACCAAAACTTCCTGATCAATACATCGCACTTCATTCATGCGAGCCATCCTCCATACCGAGGCATACCACGAGAACGCGGATTGAAGGGCTGGCGACCTTGGTGGACATGTGCAAGTAGACGAGGAGGTCACGTGAACGTGCAGATATCTGATCTCAGGGGTTACCAACTTGACTTGAACCACCAGTTACTACAGTATGCCGTCTCCACCAATTGCAGTGTTTCTCACCACGATTGCTTCTCAGCCGGCCCTGAGACAGAGGCAGGGTACGAATGCTATCTCGTAGGCCATGGCCCAGATAATAACGGTTGCATTAGAATATATATTGCGTATTTTACAAGTCAAGAACATCCCTTTTACATCTTATGATCTCGCGTCCGATGAATCCGCTAAAAGGTTATGGAAGAGAAAAGCGCCACCCAGTATTATATTTAAATTCCGTTCGCGTAGCTACTCTGACTATCTACTTGATTACAGACAAACAGCAGCTTCCGGGTATCCTCGTTGGTGGCTTGTTTCCTGGTGTAGGTTTCCTATCGCTGATGTTACTACATCATTGACCCCACCTTTAGGATTTCTCTGAATTGTACGTGTGTCAAATTTTCAAATAGAAACCATCTACACGAGCCGCGGTCTATAGTGAGGACGCAGTTGAGCATGATGAACTAGATACTTTTTTGCGCCTCAACGAGAACTGGCATGCCGATGAGGATCAGCTTTCCATTCCACAGCAGGCGATAGGCGTTCCAGGCGCTGTTACGCCTTTGCAGATGACGCCAGAACATCTCAAGAAGAAAATTCTCGCACAGCCGCCGGAGTCGCCACTCCGAGGCAAGGATGTACCAGTCAACAAACGGATGGGTGAATTTGATGTCAGTACCGAGCTAGAGGGATATGGTCTACAAGGCGTCAAAGTTACAGAAGAAGAGCTGAGGAACTTGGTGGCGGAACTGGGACTAGACGGTGACGATGCTGGTGACCTGGTCAAGGGACTAAGTGCTGAAAGTTCATCAAAACTAGGGGTAGGAAAAGCCGAAGCCGTGGAGATAAAAGATGCAAAGGTACAAGACTCAAGGCGGGTTAGGGCCGACGCGAACCAAGTAGTGAGCGAGCACAGCAAAGATGACGACCCCGGCGTATGATATGAATATCATGATGTCTTTCCATGGACTGCAGGGTTGTGGGCTGTCTCAGAGGCAGCACGCTCAATTACAAGGCCTCTTGTTGTCCCTTCTTACTAGTTCATTTGTCACAATCTATCGTTGGGGGTTATGTTGATCACTATATCCCGAATCACGTCCAAAACCCTGCAAAAGCATAGGGCAGTGTGAGCTGGTAAAAGGAAGCCACTAACAAAGTCACGCATCATACATCTTTGCGATTATTTCAGTAGTGGAAACTGTCGTATTATAACACTTGCACGCCGCATTTGACCGCATAAAGAAATCCACAAATAGCAGATGTCAATCGCTAAGTCCACCAGAAACTCTCGATCGACGTCTACGAAGCGACCTCGGTTCAGTATCGAACGATATTGAGGTGATTGGAATATCCCTTCTGGTACGCTACATTACTAACATGTTACTGAACTGGCATCGCATGATAAAGTAGATAGAACTAACGGTTTTTCTGCCCCTACCTCTTCTAGGCTTGGTCCTAAATCTCTTCAACACAGTTTCGTAACCATCCGAGCTCGATGCGCTTCGTGCTGGTGATATCGAGAAGTTATCTTCTGACTCTTCTTCAGATCCATGTTGAGGGATATGTTGCAATACAGCGGGGAGTATACATGCTGCCAAAATCAGTGCGAGGATTACGAAGAATGCTGTTGCAGAGAGCGCTGAAAATGTTAACGGGAAGCGGCTCACAAGGCCCCTGCATAGAGCCATCAGGCCTTTGGCACAAAGTCTTGAAGTGAATGAAGATTACCGTATACCAGAGTGAGTTACGGAGCCTCGAACGGAAGCAGAGACTATGGCAATCTCTTTACCTTCGGCACTGCCGAGACTTTTCCAGCCATCACTACGCCCGATTTCAACATGCGCATTGATTTTCGGGGAATTAGGAATGAACGACGGTAACATGGGCACGTTCAGGGCAATTGTGCTGCTTTTCTGACTGAAGAAAGAGGACCGAGAGGGATATACGATAGTCTGACTGCGAGTCGGAAAAAGAAGAAAAAAGTAAGTTTCCTGGAAAAACGCACCGGACGGCGAACAGAAGTAAGTGTTTTGTTAGAAGAGGTGGCTAAGGTCAAGGTTGTCATAAAATTGCCGAGGGCAAAATTAGACTCGGTAGATGGAAGAATCAACTGAACAGAAATCCCATAGGGTTGTCCAGAAACCAGTGAGGGGAGAGGGGTTACGGCATAAGGTGAAGCGCCATCGCTGTCCATGAGAAAGTCAGTAAGTTAAGATCGGAAGCTGTTGGATAAACTTGCCCGTATTGCAAGTACAATGGTGTTTCCCAGCTGACGGCAACATTCCTCCAGACCAGAACGCCTGCAACCAAGGAAAGAAGTATTACAAGAGGTATAAAGCTGATGCAAACGAGTACAGGGATTATCTGGGGCGCGAATGGTCGAAGGTAGAAAGTGGAAACGAGGAAGAGACGGCTTAAAATGCTGGATGCCCAGCCTGAGGAAGTCTCGTCGTCGTTCATAGCCAAGTTGCGCGAGCACGTGACACCATTCACACTTGCCACTGACAATCATCATGGTTAGAAACCTCTTTGGGCAGCATCCATCCTCAGACCAGCTGTCCGTATATCTCGCCTCACTTGCGAGTCATGTTTCAAGTCCAAATTCAATGATTCCGGAGGTCAAATCATATCCGGACGCCGTTTACTTGAACTATTATGCGCTTGGTCTAAGCCTTCTATTTTCTCCCGACTCTGGTTACAAACCACAGAAGGGCCTCCAGCTGTCTGAACTAGACTCAGAGAAACTAGTACTAGAAAGCATAGACATCTATAATACCCCTAAACCCGAATCCAAGAGTAAGGGTACATCTTCAAGGACAGCAGAACTGGCATTTTCATCATTTCCTTCGCTTCCTCTTACGCTGAGCGTTGGCGGGGAGATAAAGGACAAAGATGGAAATAACCAGACCCGACCGGAACACATCGACATAACATCGACAACAACTGGGAAGGACATTGTTCAGTGCCTAGGTGAACCCGATCGGAAAGGCGGGGGTGCGGGACCGTCGTCGGGCTCCATTGGCATATGGTGCGAGTGGACAAGGGATGGAGTCATGGTTGAGTTTGGGGGTGATGAGGCAAAAGGACCTCAAGCTTGGGAGAGGGGCAAGGACGCGATATGGAGAATAATCACATTATTCTCGCCTGCATAATAGTTTACAGCTGACCGCGATTGTCATATGATTTCTGTTCGACATGTGAAATTGCTTCCGTCCTTTATAACTTACCTAGTACCCTTGGGTGCCTTTGTGTTATCCATCATGGCCGCACCTCCAACACTCACCATCCTCGACATAAGCGGGGTTTATATCATGGTCAGTTGTGTCTCCTCGTATCAAAGTCTCACTTACATAGCCGACCAGAACAAGACTCTGAGCGATACAAGCTCGGATGAAATCCTTCGTTTGCAAGGTGTCCCTTAGTACAAGCGGAAAGTAATTGGCTATGCAACTATAACCTTGTATGTCAAACACTACAAGGACAAAGAAAGTGTAGAGCACGTCGATATAGACCAGCGAGTAACCTTCCCTCATGAACATTTTTACTTATTTTCCCATGTTCCAAGAACTATCACAGGTGGAATACCTGGAACTACTGAGAAAAGAACCCTATGGTGGAAAGAAAGAGAACTTGAGGATCCCCTTTTTGGACCAGTGCGAGGGAAATCAAGAAGAACTCAGGTGGAAGTCTTGGAGCATGAGTTCTTGAAGAACGGTTGGACAAAGGATACCCTTGATCATGGTGTTATAGAAAGCTACGTCGAAAGTGACACTCCGAAAAGTGGGACAACATGGATAGCCGACCAGGTACGTAAGTTGTGTGTGAGAGAGAGATAATAGCTATCGTACTCAGTATGCTCTCATCAAGACGTGGGGTTTTGAAGAAGTCAACGGGGAGAGACGCCACACCAGACATGTTAAATTCACTGGTCCCCAAGGAGAAGACATCGAATGTCGTTTAGTATACGACTATAGTAAGTTTTAGCTACTTGGCATACTATTCGTTTTCTCAATTTCCTCAGGCGGTTCATCGTAAATAGTATATCATATCTTATCTGTACCACCATGTGCTTAGTCATACCCGACGTTACCTTTTACTTTGAGTGCCTTACTGAGTACATACACCATGTCATCATCACTCAGCTCTTCTATGCTCACAGAGCGTCAACCGGAGGATCCTGAAATAGCCGAGTTCGCTGGCGACTCTGATGTCAAGACCTCAACTGCATTACCACGGTCTCGTGGAGATCGGTTCATGAGGCAATGTGCTAACAGATATCCTGGGACGAGCTCTAGAATCATGCGGGCTGCAAACTACTTGAGGGGCCCACGGCCTAAGGTTGAATTGCCTGGTGTGTCTTACTCTTCCTCTCAAGGTTTATCAAGACTCGAAATAATTGAAATTGTTCCCACCGGCAGACCCTACTCCGATTCTGAATATCGACCGAATATTAGGAAGCCATCACATTTATCTACCCATAGAATCTATTTTTTTGAAAATAACTCGGCCTTTGTCCAACCCCTGGATTTTTATCATCCTTGGCGCGGCCTATATCGTCGGTTTTGCCCTCTTCACACGAGCACAATCATTTCTCACTCCAGCTTCCTCTTTCATTGGATGTACCGCAGCATATTGGGCCCCCGGTAATGGATGCGGCCTAGATGGGGCACTTTGTGGGCCTTTTACCAACTCAACGTTTGATTTTCGGTGTCCTGCGCAATGTAACAGCGTTATTCTCCAGAATCCTCGAACAGTCGGAAACGAGCAGATTGTATTCAAGCCTCTTATCGTTGGAGGAGGGGACACAGAGAAAACATATCGGGGAGATAGCTTTATCTGCGCAGCTGCGAACCAAGCGTATGCATCTAGTCTATTTGAACGTCTGGCTCAGGGTTGATCGTTATCCAGTGGTCTGATTAAAGATTCCAAAGGCGGATGCGCGTCACTTGAGCTCGTCGGGAATTTTACCTCCTTTCTTCCTACAACTGCAAACGGACTCATGTCTATTGGCTTTCCAACGGTCTTCCCTCTCTCGTTCAGATTCCGTGACACGACCTCATTAACCCACTGCGATGACAAACGTGATGGTGCTTTGGCATTCAACGTAATCGTAACATGGATCCTCTTCGTCATCCTTCGACCGAGACCCATAGTCCTTTACTGGTGTCTCGTTTGTATAGGTTATTGGCACATTACGCTCTTTTCTCAACCCCGTTCCTTTCCTCCTCCAATAAATGAAGCTTTTGGCGACTTTTTACCCTCCTTATTCATAGCTTACGCTTTCTGGCGTTTGGCATTTCGCTTTACTATGCCTGCTTTCTCAAAAGCGCCACTGGAGGCTGCCGTTTGGTATCTTCTACCATTTTGGGTGGGTGTGCTGGACAACCTAACCTTTGAACATATTCCGATCAGTCGCCTTACGGCGTCTGACTTGACCAAACGATCCGGTGCCATAACAGCTCTTGTCGTCATCATTGTTATTGTCGCCATATTGGTTCTCAACCAAATTCGTGTCATGCGGAAAACTGGCTGGCTTCCACGCTACTTGAAGTGGTACATTCTAGGAGGTCTCACCACTTTAGTAATAGCTCTGCTTCCCGGTTTGCAGCTGCGGATCCATCATTACATTATAGCAATGGCGCTTATTCCTGGAACTGCATTCCCAACAAGACTGTCAGCAATTTATCAGGGACTCTTGCTAGGCTTATTCTTGAATGGTGTGGCAGTCTTTGGTTTTGACTCTATCCTCCAGTCGGCTAGTGAGGTATAGGTTTTCAGTCTCTGTGCAGCAGGATAATAGCTCATCATCTCACTTTCTAGTTGAGGCAGGATGGCCCTCAGGGATCCCTCTTGCCGAAAATTCTGACCAACTCTACCAATTTCAATGCATCTATTCCATTCACAAATCAGACTATCAGTTGGGGTGGGCTTGATGGTGACTGGGATGGTTTTTCTTTATTAATAGATGACGTGGAGAGATACACTGGTGTTGACGTCAGCTTCTCCCTTGCTGCATTGAACGCGTCTATCCCCCACTTCTTTAGGCTCGCGGTAAGTTTCACCCCACATAACGTGATTGTTGATTTCTTGAGCTGTGTGTTTGGTTAGTTCACGTCGGGTGGCACCGTTGGGGACTTCACCATGCCTGGTGTACTTTGGCCAAACGGAACCTGGGTGGATCCGGCACTTGGACCTTCGTAACACGAAATATATAATCAAGCATAATATACACCCCTTGTTTGAGGTTTTATATACAATATACTGGTATACTTCTGTTGTAGATATGGACGGGTATTATGCCTCCAGCTACTGTACTCTCAGATCACGCAGGCAACCAATGTGATCAAGTGTCTTTATTTGGCGAATGCTTTTGCCGAAGCCGAGTCCCACGTACACAAATGCCAGCATGTTATATAAGTAAGGCATCTCATGTGGTAGATTGACATTACAAAATCTTATGTCCTCGAATTCGAGCTCCTCAGCACAGCCCAATTTTATACACCCAGAAGGTCAGTGTGATAATGTTTGATAGCTGTCAGACGCATTCTGCAGGTGTGCTTACATGATACGTTGGTAGACTTTACTCAGAATATCGCAAGTCCCGATGGATGGTTCTGTAACCTATGTGTTACCCCGAACAGCGAATCTGTGAACTCTATGACGCTAAAAGAAGCGCAGGAACACGAGCGAGGCTCGTCGGAGCATGAGATCCATCGTCATGAGGAGATAGAGTCTCATGGATGGGATTGGACTCCTGCGAATGACTGGGCCGCGCCTCTGGAACCTTTGCTTACAACTGCGCAAATGAAGCTGAGAAACGACGAGATGGATCTATGTTTGGCTCAGGATATAGTACCGTTTTGGATCAGAGGAGTTGAGGCGGCAAAAAGGGGGAAAGTTTTGAGACTCGAGGAATTTCTGGAAAAGTTACAAAACACGTGGACGCGCAATGTCTTGATTTTGCATGGTGAGGATAAATGGGATGAAGTTGCTGAGGGAGGATGGGGGCCTGAAGGGTGGAGAGATAGAGGTGAGGAACGAATTGAAAGGAAGGCTTGGGAAGGGAAGAAAAACCAGCGCGCGCGGAGAAGGAACAAGCGGCCTTGGAGAGCAACGCAAGGCATAGGGAAGGTTAACATGGAGGAAGGAGGTAAAGCCTATGATTTTGTGGAGGTTGTTGCGAAACAGGAGGCAGCTGATGAGGAACGGAGGCAACGAATGCACAACTTTTACGAGGTAAGTATTTTATTATTATTATTATAATTATTAATAAAACTCGTTGAATATTCTAGATGCCAACTAACGAAAAAATACGCAAAATTGGAGAAGTAATCAAAGAGCTTGTCGCAGCACACTGACCGTGGGAATCTTGTCTACAAAGCTAACAAATGGAATTTAAAATTATATACAGTCAATATCATGTCTCCACCATTACCCTCATCGCTCAGTCCTCATGTTTGCATCCTACCTTCACAAGATCTTATAGAGCTTTTGGCAGCATCGTCCTTACCTCCTTTGCCAAATGTCCTACAATCCTTCTCGCCTTTACCACAAGGTATGATTACTACAAGAAGTGCATGCAGGCCTGTTATGACCATGAATACAGTGACGACACGCACTACTAATCTCACATCGGTTGCTCATTCGTCATTTAATCTCCGCTTTTCCGATCTTATTGAAATTGAAACGGCTTGTCACGAAGATGAGCAGCAGCGAGCCGCTCGAACCATCGACTGGATAGGTGCGCGCATCAACAAAAGATGCGCTAGCTGGGTCGAAAATCCGAAAACGACTAGCGATGAACAAGTTCACAGGACACCCTGGTGGGATGAACTCCGACGCTGCGTGGAAGGGGATCATATACCTTCAAAAACAGAAGGGTGGAATCATCCTGTAGCAAGTGTGTATCGCTCCCGTAATTATCTCTATTTTATCCGTATTCAACGAGTTCAGTTATCTTTGCCGTGTCCACAAAAACCACGAACCCTCTCCAAGTGATCACAACATTACACTCTAGGCCTCTTGCGTTTCCCCCATGGGTTGACTCTAATATCCTTCGCTACACACTAATCATTCACCCCGAAGACTCATCACTATCGGACGAAGAGTACGTTATGTTCGACTTACGATATGCGATAGCACATTCATCTATGTTTGTTCGGCAGAGCAGGGGCTCTGTTTAATGCTGTGAAGAAACAGTTCGGGTTGCACGCTTACCTACTTCCCTTATCCTTTCCATCAGCCCCCCCACCCCCTGTACCCATACCAGCGCCGATTCCGCGACTACCTCCGCCCCCTTCTGATGCTACACAACCTCATCTCCCATCGGTGATGTCACCCCTTAATACCAATTTCCCGGCTGAACCTAGTGGGCTTCATACCATTCGAATGACCGAGAAGGACATCCAGCAGACAGCACGGTTTACGCGTGAATTTTTGGTAATGAGCTTGCTGCCTTGGATGGAAAAATGTGTTGTTGATTGGAACGAAGCTGTATATATCTAAATCTCCCTCGAAAGTATCGTCATTAACGTCTCGACATAGTTTTCATCTACCCGTAGGCTTCCATCCCGATTATTTTCATCTACCCGCCGTCTTTTTGGCTCGCCATCGCCATCTCCCGCGCCAACACACGATCCTGCGTCCTCTGTATCTTCCGTTCATCCAAACTCTCTCCACACTCCAACTGTACAAGGCCTGTATAAAGCCCCTGTATCCCCTCCATCGCAACAGCGTCGACTTGCAGAGTTTGCGACAATTTTGGGCGATTTGAAGCTGGCTGTGACTGTATGGGAGGCTCTAAGGAAAGATGGAAAAGGCGGGTCGGTGTGTACACTGCCCATATTTTTGTATCTATTGTTCTGCATTGACTACGTGCAAAGGACATACTACCCCTACTACTTACGCCTTCAGCTACATATCCTCTCTATGCGACCAATGCGTTAGCGAGTTTACATCTCCAACGCGCGGATCCGCAGCCACAAGAACAATTTCTTGCTCTCAAGTACGCTGTTCGCTGGGAGGCTGGGATAACCACCTCGAAGTTTCTCAGTTTCCCTTCAGAAGGTGACCGGTGGCTTGTTTTGGCTGCAGGGAATGTGCGTGTTACAACCAGGTTATCATGACGACAAACGACTGATAAGGCGTCAAGTCAGAAGAACCTCCATCAGCTCTTCTTTTAGCTCATGCTGCTTTATTAAGTTCAAAGAAGGGGGGTCAAAGGCGAGCTGCATTGTGGTATTTCTGTGCCGCAAGCAGATTGGAGAAGTGTGGTATTGTGGGTATATTTAGAGGCTTCTAGACGAATGGCTGAAGCTAATGCAGTACAAAGAAACCTTTAACCATGTTTTTCCTGCGCAAGGCTCACGAATTGTACAAAAACCGACCTCAAAAGTTGCTTTCACCTTCTTTTTGGGAGTCTGAAGGGCAGACTCCTTTGGAGGTGCATGGGGTCGATGCTATAATGTCAGGCATTGAACATCCACTAGGTGGGCTTGGTTATTTGGGTAAACCAATAAAAAGATAACATGTTCATAGGTCGACTATTGTATACTACTGGCGATGTTGCGGGAGCTGTTCGTTTTTTCTTAGGACTATTAAGAGGCTCAGGTTTCGTTGCACCTACTACCTATCAGAACTTATTAGAACCAACCACTAATGAAGGGACAAAACTTCCTAGCACAGACAAGGTGTTCCTCGATGACTTCCGTGTGGCGTATTCTGTGGGTCAAACATGGAAAGTCGGTATGCTGCTACTGATAAATCTATCTATTCTCGCAGCATTTCAAAGCGACGTCGCGAGATAGCCAGCGATTAGCAGATTTGAAATTACCTGTTACGTTCTCTCTCCCAAAACAGACTTCTCTAAGGCTTCAGCATGCAAATTCGAGCGGACCGAAAAGTTTATGGGAAACACACGAACAACAGTGGACGAATTTCGCAAAATCTACCGGATTAAAAGGAGGGTTATTATCTAGTGGAAGAGCCTTTATTAATGGTAGACCTAGTCTTGCATCGTTTTGATCCAACTTCAACCATGTTTAGAGGCATTCTGGGTTGACCTGGTCCTGCACAATCCGCTGGATGCAGAAATCAATCTATCGAATGTGACACTCGCCGTGCGGGAGGGTCAAACTAGAGAATTTTCATCGTCTGCACAATTCGTCGAAGTGGAAACGGTTGACGATCTAGTACTTGGCGCGAGGGAACTACGGACGGTAACATCCCAAAAACCACCTGAATGGACAGCTAACTCAAACGTATCCTCAGGTGCCAATACGTATCCAGTCGTCTCGTCCAGCGTCCCTGTTTGTAACCCACTTGACCTATGATTTCCTTTCGTTAGTACCAGCTACAGAAACCCTCGCTTCTCCAGGTCCCCGACTCCACGACACAGCGATTCAGCGAGAGAAACCTACTTACGCCCCAGATGTCGATCTACACGTCGACGTGGAACTAGCCGAGCACAGACTTCACGTAGAGTTTTTGGACGAGGACCACTTCATGTTAGCTGAAGGAGAGAGGAAGGAGCTGAGGCTTTGTTTTTCAAACATGGGCGATAAACCAATTGATGAGGTATGGGTGGTCGCTGGGCATGAAGATGCTCTGTGGCTGGGTTCAGATGAGGCCCGTGGTGAGCTGAGATTAATATAATATTTTCCAGCTAAAGGTTTTTAGATCTGACGGGACCTATGGAAATCGTCCAGTCTAGTAATTCTCTTTTGCCCAGAAACCCACAAAAGGTCTTATTGGGGGGCTCTGGGTCACTTAATCCGTCCGAACCAATGGAACTTCCTATACAGCTTCACGCCCAATTTCATGGGGAGCAGGGGCTTCATTTGCTCTTTGTCTATCGGACCCAGGTTAGTTCGTCGTTGTATTGGCTGTGTAATTTTACCCATATTCCAAGGATCAATTTCGATCTGCTCGGGTTAGCCGGCATTACCATGTATATAAAATACTGGAATGCTCAGTGAACGCTAACCCCTGCCAATCCTTGGATCATTTATTCTTGGCCCAACTGGAATTATCAGCTCTTCCTGCCAGCCCGGTCAAGATTACACAAGTTACTGCCGTCAGCCCTACTTGGAGATGTAGTCCGTTGGATGACTATAATCTGTACGCTACTTGTTTTTATTCTCGCTTTGGGTCTAATCTTCCGTTAAGTGGGACACTCCTACCTCTCCAATCTCTTAACATATTTTTCGGCATAAACTGGCAAGACTCGGACGTTCAAGACATTTCTACTTTTGTCTCAACAAAATTACGAGATATCCTCAGCGGAAAGCCGGTGATACATTCGCATCCTCCCCCCATCAACCTCTTTTGCAGTCATGTCTCTGAGGTTCTGTATTGCTTCTAACTCAAACCATTTGTAAACTGAAGACCCTGATTTTTTTGATTACACAGAGTACCACCCAGCCTAGTGTCCTTGAACTACATCATTGTCACAAGAAGGCAATAGTAAGCCGTGCACTGGTCCTGTCGCATCCACATATACCAAGCCAGTCCTATCCATATGTGTTCCCTTTGTACAACCCCTCATGTATTGATTTTGTTGTATCTTGGGAAATTTCTTCACAGCGACGCTTTGGACATATAACCATCTCCGGGCTTAATGTTGGGGCTGGTCATAGTGCCCTCCGCGACATCATCAAAGAGGCTGAAAGCGCTAAAGTTCAGCGTAGCATGTATGCCGAAACTCAAAGAGAGAGAGCCGAAATGATGGTAGCTATTCGTGAGAGCGAATGGAACACTGAAATGAATCCGGCGATTTTGATCCTGCAAGAACCTGACATTCTATATCACGATTTTGGTCTGGGGTTCGTGTTCTCTTAACTCTTCATGTTGGAAATGCTTATATCATCGTTATATAGGTCCTGTCGCACCTCAGTGACCGTTACCATTCGTAACTATTCTCTGACGCATGAAGTCCAGTTTGTATTGAGGTTAGCCGGGGACATCGATTCACATCCTCAGTCTTCGTGAGTTGCTTTCGGGTCTTCTTTTACCAACTACTCACCATCAATGTCCAGGGCCGTGCTGCCACCACCATACACAGGCCAGCTTACCTTTCGACGTACTCTTGGTCCATCTAAAATGACTACCATTCGGCCGAATTTGTGGATTGCCGGACCTGGAACATATAGTCTAGGTGGGTGGTGCCTCGAGACTGAAGTTTTGGAGGCTTCCTTGCAAAATGAAGCTGGAAAACGTGTGCGGCACCACTACAAACAGACTTGGACATCCGCAAACGAGTCTTTATTAGTTGTTTGTGACACAGGATCCCACAACTCATCAGCATAGACAGTATAAAGAAGGTTATGGGTTAGCTTGCATGTTTGAGCTTTAGTTATCTTTCCTTTCTCTCTTCTCTTTTTCGGCTTTCTTCGCCGCAGCAATCCTCATTTGTTTAACTCTGACATTGAAAAAGGTCTGCTAGATTAGTGAGACATATTACTTGATGCTGTGGTGTTGCACCTACTCCTAGAATAAACTGCACTGAGTTGAAAAAGGGTACCCAGAGCTAAAGGTGTTATTTGAGGCACAGTCTGAGATTATGATATCTGGTCACATACATCCAATGGAATAAACTTTTGCGCTACCACCATACTTAATGGGGAGACAACCCATGAAACCTGTGATTCTTATAATTACTTCCTACTATTGAATAATAATCTAGGTTGCTCACCCGGAGGACGGAGAAGAATCCAGCTCTCACTGTTTTGGTGATTTCGTCAACAGTCTTCGCACCATTGATGATTGCCATAGATGATAGAAAGACTGCCCAGGCCAGAATGAGGATATCGCCGTCAAGCGCACAAAGTGTGAATATATACCTGCTGCTTGGATGGGCGCAACGAACAGGCTGTTGGCGAGTATTTGTGCTATCTTGGCGCGCGTGCCAGTTCTTGCTGCGAACGTTTTTTGGAGAGCACCTGTCAAGTAGTGACCCATGGGGGCAGACACGCAAAACCCGTAGATTGCCATTTTGAATGCCTTCAAGTCCATGTTAAGGGTTGCCAAGAAATGTAAGATAGATGGGGCGTCTTTCGAGGGCATTTGAGGGGGTAATCCTGCAATTGTACTACCAAGGACCTCCTGCAAGAAACACAAAGTCCCTTGAAGACTGCTTTAGTATTCCGTTACATTTCGGCTGTGATGATGTTACCTGTCGTGATTGATTTTGTTCTCAGAGGGTTAGCAGACAGCGCTGCAAGATATTTCTGGAGAACAGTACGGTTGTTGGCTTGCGCGATGCTCATGGTAGAGGTTAGAGACAAGAGTATCCGCAACACATTGCTCCGGCCATTTGGTTGCCGATACCCGATTACCAACGTTTACTATCATATATATCATATCTATCCAGGTATAGTATTAGGGTATATACTACGAAATTACCGCATGTTTTACTGCCGCCCTTTTACCCTGTACAGCGCGTTAGCATAATGAGGAAAGTACTTAAACTACAACTCACCAAAGTTTGACATAGTCAGCGAAGGAAACCATGCATATGGTTTGCCAGATACCAAGGCCAATGCGGGGAGTAACACCACGATAAAGACCTTTCAGACCGTTTTCACGATAGATATAGGACAACGTATTCAGGATAGTAAGTTTCGCAGGTCTATTAGGATTGCTTGCAGCGCCTTTCGCCATTGACTGCATCTATCATATCACCATAGTCAGAACGCAAACACGAAAGAGGCCAGTGGGAGTCCATACTTCGACCCGAATGACTTCAATAGGCTGGTTCCATGTAGCCAGGGCACCACCAACCGTTGCGGCTAGTATCTTATCCGGGGCGCCTAAGCTTTCGCTCTCTGATTTGCCTTTGATCTTCCTGATTGAAGTTTCAGCCAAGCGAGCAAAACCCATGCTAACACAAGCATAACTCTAATCAGCTACTTTCTCCACCTGCAAGAACAAAGGGTAGTTTACCGAGATCCCCAGTTGGTGCATTGTCGAACAGCTACCGCGTTGACACCCTTGTTGACGCCTGCAATACCCTCCCTACGATAGATGTCCGCAAACACGGCCCAGGTCGAAGGTGGTTTGACGCCGATGGAAGCGGTCTTTTGGCGCGTGATTTCTACGGTTTTCATACACGTCGTAAAGCCTGGTACCATCATTCAATCATACAATCAAATGTCGGACAAAGTTGGCGCTAATGACGAGCTCGGTCGGGATTTGATGCAAAAGCTCACCCATAGTTGCGTATGCCTGCGCAATCCCGCCTGTCATGCCACCCAGTAAGCCAGCAAAGGCCGGATTAATTCCTGCCGCAAGGGATGCTGTTTCGACTTCGGAAGCTGTGAAGATCAGAACACCACCCTTCGTCGAAGCTTCAATCCATGCCTAAATATCCTTTAGATATTAGAATATGCAGTAAGCCAAATGCTGACCCATGGGATAAGTCCCTGAAAGAATCCGGTAGCTCCGCCACGCGACCAGACCGTTCTGCAGGCTTGCCACATGCTTTGTGATCGGTTGGCGGCCATTTGAGTTTTCAAAACTTCCAAAGGTTGTCCGAGAGTTGTGACCTAATTTTATCCGGATCTATAACATGCTCTTTCTCTACACGCTAAATGGTGGACTTGCCTCCTAAAAAAAGGATGAGAGGTGCGAACGAAGTATCAAGAGGCACGTACAAACTGTTCAAGAAATCAAATACGTAGTTTTTGAGCCTGTTCTTCGAAACATGGTGATGGAGTTACATACCATATTCATGATAGCGCCTTATACGTAGCATTAGTGGGCACTTTTTGGGAGAAATAATGGGCTCACCAACTGCAATGTTTGACCAGTTGACACCTTTTTGACCAGGTTCTTTTTGAATTGCCATGAAGATGATGAAGAGGGTGTTGTGGAAAGAAAGAAGGGTGAAAGCGATGAAAGCAAAAATTGAGCCAACTTTATACAAGTCTGCTATTCTTGGACAGTCCCGAAGCGATCGGATTTTGCCGCTAGGGACAGCTAGAGCCTCAGCCACTAGCACTTTACTCGTACCACTTTTGCTAATTACAACATTACGATCTATTTCAGTATATAAACGAAGAGTTGGAGACGTGTAGAAAAGTTCAGCGACTGGGTATCGTACGTAGGTATAGCAAGGCAAGGATCTCCGACCCGACTGGGTATCGCGTCAATCGGAAAAGATGTATGTCACTTCCGAGAACTGGTTACTTGGCTGGAGAGAAAAGGTCATAAACGGTATTCTGGTCTATTCCTAGATACGTATCATGATCGTTGGTCATGCTGCAGCGTTCTTGTCCGTGAGGGTGTCCAGTTCTTCTTTCAATCTGAGTGTAAGTAGCATCAAATTTACTGCTTGTTGCAAAGGCAAAAAGTAAACCGACCGGCTGATCTGTTCTTGATTTTCCTCTTGATCTTGCTCTAAATACTGGATTTCCATCGTTTTGCGTTCAATTTCGGTGTTGAGCTCGACAACTTTTTCCTGTGATGCCTCCAGCTCCATTCTGAGAGTTTTGACGGCCTTTTCATGCACGGCCTCGAGATCATATATCTTGAGATTATGTGCTTCATGCATTCTCTGTAGCTCCTCCTTGGTAATGTTAGGTGGGGCTAGTGAGGCTGAACCGTTCGTGCTCTTTGGAGGGATATGGCCAGATGTTAGATTGCCTTTCAGTGTCGCGAGCTCCCCTTCAAGATCAGAGACCTTCATTGACAACTCTAGCTTTTGGTTTGCAAGCGTGGTAACCTCTTCGTCATGAGCAACGCGAAGTTTGGTAACTTCTTCAGCACGGGCATGAGCTGCATCTTCTAAATCTTGCGACTGCTTGTTGGACATCTCAGTGAGAGAAGCCTTGGTAAGATCAAGCATGTCTGTTACGGCAGCTAAATCATCTTTGGAGTTCGCCAGCTCCTGACTTAAACGTTTCACTTCGTCCACATAAGTAGAGGCATCGGAAGCAGAGAGAACTTGGGCAAGAGCTGTGTCACGTTGTTGAGTGAGATGTCCGACTTCTTCACGAGCCGAGTCTAAGACCGCTTTGGTCTTTGTTAGGTCGTCCTGGGTGACCTTGAGCTCGAATTCGAGATTCTTGATGGATTTTTCGAAACGATTGACTTCTGCTTCAAGCGTGGCTACATGCTCGGCCTTCAAGCTCTCGATAAGTTGATTATTGGCGGCTTGAACCTGCTCGATGGATGAATTAGAACCCGCACGAAGAGCTTGCAGCTCCTGCGTATGTTCCTCCCCAGCTGCAATCTAGAGTGCATATGAGAATAGACATCTACTGAAAATAGCCAATGCCTTTACCTTTGCTCGCTCAAATGCTTCTTCTAGCAGGCGGTTGTGTTCATCTTTGGCAGCTTGGAGCTTAGCGTCATAATAAGCTTCTTGATTCTGTGGTTCGGGAGTCAGCATTAGGTATCATTGATATGGATGTGTAGCGACCTGAAGCTCGGCGGTGATTTGTTTCATCTGGTTTCCGAGCTCTGCTTGCCTAGTGGCGTGAATGTCTCTAATCTCTTCGAGTTGACGAGCATGCGCCTTTGCTGATGCCAAAGCATTGGCTTTGTCCTTCTCGCTCGCGGCCAAAGTATCAGATAACTGCTTTTTCAGATTTTCGATGGAAGCGTTCAAGCTCCGTTGCTCAAGAAATGCGGCCTCGGTTTCCGTCGCATGAGTCTTCTGGAGGTCTTCGACTCGAGCTATACCCTCGGCTTGTTTTGCTTTTGCCTCTTCATGAGCTTTCTGCAAAGCAGCCATGGCCTTGGAGACTTCCTCTTGTAGTTTCGTTATTTCTATGAGCAAACGGTTGCGCTCATCCTCTGCAACCTCCTGGGACTCCTTCAACTCTAATATTTCGACTTCGAGCTCCGAAAGTTTCCCGGAGGTCTCCTCTTTTTCTTCTTTTAGCCTGTTCACCTGAGAGCTGAGATCGTCGACCAACGCAGCTTTGGTCTGTAACTCCTTGAGCTCGGCCGCTGATTCATCGATTGCCTTTGTCTGAGCAACCTTTAAGGCCTCAGCTTCTGCTGCTATCGCTTTGAGATCCGCTTGGGCTTTGAGGAACGCTTCATGCTCGATGGCTACCTTTTCTAATTCCATGGAAGTAGAGCCTTGCGTGAACTTCAAGGATTCTTTCGAGATCTCGACTTGCTCTTCCAAGGTCTCAATTTGAGCACGGAGACTATTAACGAGTTCACTTTGAGAGGTTGAAGCTGCTTTGGCTGCTTCAAGCTTAAACGCGCCACAACTCAATAAAAACCATTTAGACAATCAATTAGACAACACTCACATCCTGTCGTAATGCCATCAAAGAGGATTCGCTGTCTGAAGATCCTGCTTTGAGTTTGACAAGTGCCTCGTTTGTCTGAGAGACTTGCTCCTCCAATGTAAGCTTCTCTTGTTTCAATTGGCCCGCTAAAGCTTCATGAGCTACAAGATCGGCGGCAGAGGCTTCCAAGGAGCTTGTAAGCTCGTTGATACGATTCTCGAGCTTGGCTACAGTGTCGACTTTCGAAGCGAGAGACTCATTTGTTTCTTTGAGCTTGAGGTCTAAGGTGATTAGCTATTAATTGACTACGCGCCCATTTTGCATACCTGGTTGCGCAACTCCTCTACCAATACTCCGCCCTCCTTTACCTCACGGACAGAGGATATAGAGGTTGCTGCGCGAGACGACTTGGCAGCCGCGGAAGTGACGGGTGGTCGGTTGGTTGAAGACGCTAGGGGTGGCTTTGTGCTGGCGCTTTGCTTAGAGACAGTAGCCGGCGTTCCACGCTTTACGCCTTCCGATACAGATGCTCTAGGGCGTGATGGGGCAGATGCAGCAGAACCAGTGGGTGACACAGCCGACGGTCGAGAAGCAATGGAAGACACTGGTTTCCCGAGAGTAGGTTTTGCACCAGTTGTTGCAGGCTTCGAGCTAGCAGACTTGGTAGTGGCGGCGTCTGCAGGGACGATAGATTGTCTTCGAGCGGCCATAGACGTGGAAGAAGCTGGCGTACGTGATGCCGTTATGGGTGCTCGTGAAGTAGCTGCAGATGAGCTCGCCGACTTTTTGAGAGTCGATGGGGCTGGAAGGTTGGCTGGAACCGCAGCTTTGGTGGTAAGTGCCTTGCCCGTAGTACCAGTACCAAAAGTACCCGAGTCGATTATCTGCATCTCCTTGAGACAATAGCGGTCAATTACAAAATGAATATGTACCTTTTTGACAACAGGGGTAGGAGGACCTCCGTTGGATTTGCCAGGTTTAGTTGATACGGGTGTTTTGGCTTTAGTCGAAGACTGCTTGCTGGCATTTGGCTTGTCAGTGTCTGCCGCTTTGGGCGTGTCCTTTGTAGGAGCATGCGTAGGTGTAATCTCATCGTTTAAGGGCGATGCACCCTCGGTAGCAACCAGACCTTGTTCGTTGTGGAGGACAACATGGTCCGCTCCTTGTTGGCTGCTGGCAATCTCTTGAGAGAGGGCCATCACGTCGACTACCTCCTCTGTAGACTCTGGACGGTTTCCAGAGTCTTCCGTCGTCGGTTCGGCCTTCTGTGGGTCAGCCGCAGACATGGGTTGTGAAGTGGCTAGCAAGCAATTTGACTGGAGATTAAATTTACAGAGCCAATCACAACACGACAACAGACGCGTCGACGCGACCAAATAATAGCACAAAAACCATACATTCAATGTCGTAGAAGCTATCTTATAATACATGAGTAGCATACAGATTCAACGCGTTGAGAGCGGGCTCGTCGAGAGAATTGTGATTGTAGCTCAGAGCTGTCAACTGAAAACTACCAGTCAGCGTTAGAGGATATCAATCATCAAATAGGCTCAGACAGATCCAGGTTCCACGTTAAAATGAGTGCCTTAGAGGTGGTTAGAATACTTTAATCGAATTAGGGAAAGAATGACCTAGACAGAGTGGAAAGTTAATCCAACGAGAGATCAGGACGCGACTGAAATGGCCATGCGCGACGATCAGCACGTCTCGAGTGTTTAGACCCTCGTCTTTATATTTCTGGTGATATTCGCGGACCTGACACCCTCGTACGTGATTTTAAACCTGCTTTGGCTAGCGTTAGAAACTAACCTTGGCGATAACACTGTCAACACGCCCTTGCATCTCTTCCACGGACTCTCCACCTGGGCAGCTAAGCAAACATGCTTTGTTGGCTTCGACTATAAACAACGAGTAAAAGCTTGCCCGTCATTCCAGATATTCCAGGTAGGGTTTTTCTTTTTGATTTCAGCGGTCAAGAGACCCTCGTATTCCCCTGCTCCATAAGCTTAGTTCCAGGACAAGCTTGACTGATACTAACCATAATCCCATTCGCGAACGTCTTCGTCTAGGACGTGGTGAGGAAGCTCAGTTAAGTGATCGAATAAGAGATGAAACGTCTTATGAGCGCGCTGGCGAGGTGAGACAAAAACTGTGCAAAGGTTCTTGGGATCAACGATCACTTCGAGCCATCAGCCTGAGGAAGAGATACAGTGTTGCATTCTTACGACCATCGCCGACGATGCTTTGAGCTTTGTCTTTGACTTCTTGTTCGCCCCTAGTTGTTAATTGTATATCTGTGCGCCCTGTCTAAAGCTTTGCGTCAAAGCAGTTCCTGATGTCGAGCAAATTGACACACACATGTCGTCTGTGGTACGCGATGAGCTGTTTTCACGTGGGGCAGGCGGAACCACTCACCCGTTAAGTGACCACTCGGTTTCGCCTAGTCATAAGTTACAGTGAGCAACTGTTAAAAGATGACTTATGCTTGCTGTACCATGTCGAACGACAAATAAGCGAGGCATGGGGCGCGACATGATAATATCTAACAAAGATCTGAGTTGAAATCATCGAATCAAATAATAATGAGATACACACGTGCATATTTTGCACTGGCCTGCTACCAACATCCTCAATGTTCGATGAATGTGAGTTTTTCTTTGCCATACATTTCTCACTCAGCAGAACTGAGAAATAATTAGACGTCGAGCACTCAAATGGCCCCGTAGCTGCGACTACTGCTAGCGGTCTACCATTGCCTCAATTGCAGTATGAAGGCTTTGAGCCTCGACCTGGAAGTCCCCAGCTCGACCCCCATCGAGTATGCACGTTTCTTGGTGTGTCTTTATTGATGTCTTATTTGTGTTAGCTAGGAAACGTCGATCTAGCTGCCGCGAATGCACCTATATTCGACCTTGGACGTGTTCAATATGTTTTCCCGGCACCTCTCGTGTCGTTCACCGTGTGCTCGGATATGCTTGCTATGGGCCTCTCTTCAAACGTCATAGTTCTGATAGAGTTGTCACATTCTGACCAGGTTGTCAAGATTAAGATACCACGAAAACCTGCAGACATGACCATATACAAACTCTTCATGGATCCCTCCGGACGGCACATCATCATAACTTCGGTTCAGGGGGAGAACTGGTACCTATATCGCACATGGAAAGAACCTCGTCGACTCAAAGGATTCAAGATGGTCATTGAAAGCATCGCATGGAATAAGAGAGCACTACTTTCGGCCTCTCATGCCACATCCACACGGGAAATTCTTGTTGGCGCTCGAAACGGGTCTATCTATGAAGCTGTACTCGATGCAGAAGACGATTTTTTCAAATCCCAAGAGCGATACCTTCAGAACGTGTTCTCGCTACCTGAACGACAACCGATAACAGGCATTAAATTCGACTTCTTCTCCTTGTCTGATCAAGAAAAGGCGCTGGTCATCGTTACTACATCTACGCGTATATATCAATTTGTGGGCACTCCTGACCGGAAGTCTGAGGAAGGTGGCCGCGTTTTTTCTGGGCTGTTCGCTAGCTACCGGGAAACCGCGCCGAGTAAGCTTAGTCTTAGTTTTACTAAGTAGAGTTATCTTCATTGGCCCCATAGAGATCCTGGAATTACCAGGTAACTTGCAACACTCCGAACTCCGCTTCTACACACCAAACCCTGATCAAGCACTATCCCTCCCGAAGAGTGTAGCATGGATGACAGGTTAGGTTTGAGCAGTATAATTTGAGCTTTCTTCTGACTCTACCATAAGGACCTGGGATATATCATGGAATGTTGAATTTTGAAACGAAATCAGAGGATTTGATTGATGCCGCACAGTTGTTGCCGTATCCACATCTTTCTACAGGTGCTGACGCACCGCCAGAGCCCCAGTCCATTGCTCTCACAGAGTTTCACTTCATCTTTCTATATAAAGATCGAGTTGCAGGTGTGTGTAATCTGGATGACAAACTAAAGTATGAGGAATCTCTGCCACTGGTAAGTTATCGCTTGTTAGTTCTCACAATGATATTCACAACAAGTCTGTTAGAGACCCAGTGAAGAAGTACTGGGCATGTCATCTGATCCTGTTCGGAAGACCTACTGGATATATACCGACCAATCACTCTTCGAACTGGTTATCGGCAATGAAGATCGTGACGTCTGGAAGATTTATCTCGATAAAAAACAATATGATGTAGCGTTGAAACTTGCCAAGGTGCATTTTACTGTTGTTGAATCCTTAGGCTTTTAATCTTGCCGACCTAGAGTGCTCAACAACGGGATACTGTGCTCACGGCTCAAGCACATGCGTACTTCGAGGAAGGTCGTTTCTTCCAGGCTGCTCAATGCTATGCGCAATGTTCTTGCTCATTCGAAGAAGTTGCCCTTAAGTTTTTGGATGCTACCGAACGAGACGCCTTGCGATCATATCTCATTTCAAGGCTAGAGCGGACACAAAAAGGAGTGCGTACCTGAGTAGTGTCGGGAATTGATTATCGAAGAACTAAGCTCCGAACTCATAAGGATCTAACGCAACGGATGATGTTAGCTACCTGGCTTGTTGAGGTGTACCTCGACAAATGCAACGAGCTCGACGACATGGTCGCTTCCGAGTCGATCTTACATGATGTGGATAATCTCCAAACCGAACGAACCATAATTGAGGACGATCTTCGACAATTTTTTGACACGTACAAGGCGAGTATAAGCTACTACAAATCCAGAATTTGCTGTATTGAGATGATTATTCTAGTACAACTTGGATCCTAATACTGTATACGAACTCATTCAAGGTCATGGAAGAACGGACATGTATTTGCACTTTGCAAATTCCATCGGCGATTACAGGAGGGTAATCGAGCATTGGATACTCGAGGAAGACTGGGCTCAAGCCATTGAGGTTTTGAACCGTCAAGTAGGTAGCTTTGGGTTGGCCAGTGTTGACGAATACTGACCAAGGCATAGTCTGATCTTGAGCTGTATTATCGGTTTGGTCCGGTTCTCATGCGACAAGCACCCAAAGAAACTGTTGATGCGTGGTTGCGACAACCCTCTCTTGACCCACTCCGTCTCATCCCTTCCATTCTCCAACTCCAATATGTCTCACGAGATCCACTATCTCCCAATCAAGCTATTCGGTATCTCAGTCATCTTGTTTTCGAGCAAAATAACACCTCGCATACGGTGCATAATTTACTCATTACGTTCTACGTTTCTCCGACGTCTTCATCTGCGTATGAAGCAAATAGTGACGATGGGCCTCTCCTTCGATACCTTTCTACGGCACCATCCGACCCCATTACAGGGAAGCCATATTACGATATGGACTACGCTTTACGGCTCTGCAAAAATGCAGGAAGAATGCAGCCGTGTGTTCATATCTACTCTAGGATGGGACTGTGGGAGAATTCCGTTGATCTAGCACTCGAGAAAGGTGATCTAGAACTGGCAAAGATCAATGCTGATATGCCTGAAGATGACCAACCCTTGCGTAAAAAGCTATGGCTAAAGATTGCGCGCTATGTCGTACAGGATAAGAAAGATATCAGAACGTACGTCCGTAACAAGTACGATGTACTAATAACTCAAACTTCTATAGGGCGATGCGTTTTTTAGAAAATACCGACCTTTTGAAGATCGAAGACATACTGCCGTTCTTCCCCGACTTTGTTGTGATTGATGATTTCAAGGAAGAGATTGCGCATGCTTTGGAAGGCTATTCTGCTCAGATTGACACGCTCAAGGGCGAGATGGACGATGCTACCCGCACAGCTGAATCCATTAAACAGGACATTGTCGCATTGAAGAAGCGTTTCGTTACAATTGATTCTGGGGAGCAGTGTTCTGCCTGCTCCCAACTATTACTGCGAAGGCAGTTCTATGTGTTCCCTTGCCGTCACACATTTCATGCTGATTGCCTTATCAGCCTGGTGAGTAGGTTCAATCCTATCTGGCTATATCGCTGATAAATTTACTACAACAGGCAAAAGAATATTTACCAGCTCACGCTTTGCGCAAAATCATCGCCCTGCAGGGTAAGCTGACAACAGGCACAGCCCTTGTTGACGGACGAGGGAATGCGCAGACTCAGTCGAACGGCGTAGAAAAATCCAACATTTCGCAACAGCCACCAAGCCACCGCGCACTTTTGTCAGCCAACTTTGGTGCGATCCCCAATCCACTGCAGAATAGCGCGCGAGCGGCCAATCTACTAGGGCGAAGCGTTATATCAGCTGGGGACCGTTTGCGAGACCTCATAGTTCCTGACGCTTTGGCCGCGATTGTTTCCGCCCCAACGTGGATACCAGGAGTAGGCAAAAAGCAAGGAGTAGGAATTGATGCAAGTGAAAAAACGGAGAAGTTGAGGGCTGAGCTCGAGGATGTGTTGGCAAGCAGTTGTCCTTTATGTGAAAGTGTGATTGCAGGGCTAGACAAACCATTCGTGAAAGACGGAGAAGTGGACAAGTCATGGGCGCTCTAACTCGCATATTGTTTACATACATGGTAGCTATCATACGAACATTTATCCATTTATTTTCTTTGTTCGTCCTGTTCTCCGACGTAATCTGGCGGCTTTTCTCGCACCCATCTGAAGCAGGCTAGTTAAACTTAGTGTTGACCGATGTCCATCAAGTTCATACCTTTGCCTTATCGTCTTCTAGCCTGCGACGTTCTTCGGCTGCCTTTTTGCGTTCTCGGGTAATTTCTCTGCGACTGGAAAAGAGTAAGAACAGCCTGGTAACAATCTTGGGTTTACGTTTGTATTTCCGCCTGCTTTTCTTCCTTCAATTCCGCCTGCAATTTCTTGATAGCAAGTGCTTTTTGGGTCTTTCGCATACGATCCTCCCAGCTCTTTGTCTTTAGACCGTCAGATAGTTGCGATCGTCTTGGTATATAGTCAGGCAAAAAGAAATATAGAAGAGAATAGGATTACACGGTTGCCGATTTGTTCAACTTCCAGGAGTTTCCAGAGACGCGACCCTTGGATGACGGCGCAAGCGAGATTGTTGGTGGTGGATGGTCGTCCATAAAGAAGTAAAATTACGTGATTGTTCAAAACCGAATGTTGCGGCGCGTACTGTACTTGTCAATAACTGTTGTTCGGTAAGAAATCGTTAATCAAGGGGCTGACAGCAGGTAGAAACCGCTAGAACTAAGATGTACATACAGTACAGTATATGTTCGCAAAAGGAATAGTCAGAGTCGGAAACTAAAGTAGTGATTTCGGTGTTTTTTTTTTCTTTCTAAACCATCCATTCTCTTCCGGCTCTGTCCTCCCCGCTCGCCGTGGTGTTGCCATTGCTCATTTCTCTCGACCCGCTCAGCGACGACTAGCTCGAACGGTCACTGAGCGGATGGCACCAGCTGACTTGCACGACCCTTCCTCTATTCGTACAGACACTCCCGCCTATCATAGCCCTTTCATTTCCTCTCGCCAAATTCATCAAGGCTCGGTCAATAATACCTCTTATAATCAAATCAAATCTCCAACTGCGTCAACCTTTACCTTTCGCACTCATCGTGAACGTCTCAATGACCCAGCTGCAAGTGGCTTGGACCTCGACGATGACACACGTTCGTCAGTCGCGTCCGACATTTACGACGACAGCCCTCCCCTAGGCGTGGGTGATAGCGATGACGAGGAGTTTCGGAGAATGAGCTACCTCGGGCCCAAAATGCGATTCCATTCCCGTGCGCCATGGGAGATGGACCAGCAGATACCTACTGAGGAAGACGACCATCATTCTGACCACGGCAATTCGTATTTTAGTACCAGCACGAAAAAGAACTTTGTACTCTCCAGCCCTAGGTCAGGCAACATAAGGAGACCAAGTGCAGAGTCAACCCGTTCACAGCCTAAGTCCAAACAATCTTTTGAAACGACTTCATCCTCCAATTTCTCGTATCCTAGGGGTGCTTTGTAGTAAGTCATCTACTTTGGAGGGCCGCATCATGCTGAAATTTCTGTTTACGAAGTACTCTGGCTCAGGAAAGTCTGTCAGCGACCTCGTTGGGACCACCTCCCGCTAGTCAGAAAGTGTTCCGCGGAAAGTTCTCTCTGAATCGCACGCGCCCAGATTCTCCCCCTGGTTCCCTTATACCATCTCCTACTTCGTCAGCAAGATCGTCAGAAAATGCTCCTTTTAATTACCACTCGCCACGGCATGACTCGACGGATGTCCACACTTCTCCTCATCGCCAAGCGGCATATGTCAACGATAATTTTCATCCATATGCTAATCCAGATCTCGTTGTGTCGTTCGAAGACCAGTCACCCCATCCACCCTCCGACGAAAGCGTAGCTCATAACGGCTCAACTTCAACTGTCGCGGACTCGATCATTCCCACTCCCCTGTCGAGAACCGAAACCAACTCTACATTATCACCAAGTGTATCTATCACAACTACTCCGGTTGTCAACGTCAAAAGCAGGCCTTCGCTAGTTCAAGGGAAAGGAATTTCATTACCAGTATCTAACAGCGGCTCGGATGCATCTCCTCATCACGACGAAGCTCGTTCTACGTCACGCCAGTCGAGATTCGACAATATTCCAGGTTGGACTGATAGAACAACAAACCCAGGCTTTTCTCTTATATCTCTGGAGGAAGCTCGGGCACAACGAATACGAAACAATACTGTTCAACCTGGAACTGTGCATCAAACACCTTTTCTTCTGGCCTCATCTACTGATTTACCTTCGGGCGCTACATTTGAATATGAGGATCATGGCAGTTTACGATCCCAACGCGTCAGAGCTCGGTCCATAAGCGCTGGGGCAACCAAAGCTAAAACTGCACTGCATACACTTGTAGGAGGTGGGCAAACTGGCCGGGAGCCCGAGCCAATGCCTTCAGGAAGTTCAGGGAAAACACTTAAACACAGAAAAAGTGGTTTTATGAGACTTTTCAATGCCGCTCGTACCCAAGAGAAAGAAGACAAACACCACCCCCCACCCGTGCCCCCAATACCAGATCCTCAAGCGGAATACGAAGCACCGAAAGCAACTACGCACCGTGTTCCTGTACCTGAATTGCCTCTTTACCCTCTAGCGTCGTCGTCTTCTGCAGAAGCCTCACCTACTCTTGAGCCTCCCAGTACCACAACTCCTAGGCGTCTTCACCCTCCTTTATCAATCAATACCCGAGCTCCTAGTTATGCCAATCGTCCTCCCAGCACATTTAGAAACGACCCATTAGAGGCACATGCGGCGACCGCTACTTCGGCTCCGTCTCTACCATGGCTGGTCCCTTCAGCTCCCAAGAGCGCCCCTGCAGATGTCTCCGAATTCCCATCGTTAAAGCTCAGACCTGTATCTACATTATTCAGCGCACATTTCGAGGATCACATCATACCCAATGAATCTCGACCCTCACTTGAAACAGATGTAGGCACTCCAAGCTCTTTGACCAAAGTGCACTCTCCGATGACACCTGGTTTTGCGTTTCGTTCCGATCTCGATAAAGCATCGACTTTTACAACTACAGTGCCTGAAAACCAAGCTTCGATCATATCTGCTTTGCAGGACCAGATATCGAGTAACAAGCTAGCCTGGCAACAGCAAGTTCGGGAATTAGAGAGTCAGGTTCGCGATTTGAAGCTTCAGCTTGATAGCCTACGCCAGGCAGAAATCGAGAGAAGTTATTGTGAGACCTGTGGTCGTGGTCATCCTCCTTCTAGCGCTACAAGTAGCCTACAAGATGGTAAAAACATGGGCATTATGAACCGACCGCGGGCACGTACAGGAACATCATCTCGGTTTGGAAGCGCCGCGTAATATATCTTTTAGTTCTGCCCTCTTCGCTCATTCAACATCTATCTACTTCTTTGGGACTGGCAAACTCTTTAATTATCTTTAACTATTCCCACTATTCTTATCATTGTTGTAGTACCTCATCTACCTCATCTACCCACTTTTCGGATACCAGACATCATTATGTTTATACCACCTACCCAACAAATCTGGATTACTGCATTTACACCTGCAGTAATTTATTCTTCTCCAATATTATTGGGGATAAGAATACGATTATTACAGTAAATGTGTCATAACACTAAGTGGCTTTACATCTGACCGTCCGCCCCAATAAGCCAGCCTATACCCTTGGAAAGAACTCGAGTGGCTTGTGCAGATACATCATCTGCTTGACTCCCTCTGAATGACCCTTCCTCCTCCTGCTCTGGAGCTTGGGAATGGCCGCGGTGGCTGACTGAAAATGGAAAGTTAGCAGCTACGCTTCGAAAAGTACGACTGGCAAGGGCTGCAGCGTCAGGAGTGCTGAGCATTGGGGGCGAGGGCATGTGAAATTCTTGTAAACGCGCCCTGAGCGATGAGGCAACATTTCCTGGTGCTACAAACGCGTGCTTGCTAGAAGTCGTTGACTCTGCCGTTGTACTTCGGCTAGCAGATATCCTATTTTCGCGTGCCTTCAGATCCTCCTTTTCGAGGCGTCGCCACGAAGATAAAACATCATGAAGCTTTTCCGAAGGACATAGTTCCAAAGCGCAACCCAGAAGATAAAGTTTTTTTCTAACATCTTCAAATTCGGGCTGTCGGCCCAACTGAAAGCATGCTACCCAGCAAACCTCTGTTGCTTCCGTGACAGGGGAATTGTTAAGGCCAGCAGCCAGCTCGGTAGCTCGAAGGTCGAGAACGATTTTAACCATTCGCTCACTGATCTCGTACGCGCGATTGAAGTCTTCGGCTTGCAGAGCGGTATCAGCTAACATTGCGAGAGTCTTCACCTCTGCCGTGGCATCACCCTTGAAGCCTAGCTTGTGAACGAGATCGAGGATAACTTCCGTGTGTTTATAAGCATTGACATTACTTGATAGAACGCGAGACACAAGTGAAAGGCGATCTTTAGTAAGACGGATCTCGATAGGAGACATAGGAATTCCTGGCCGTGAAGTAATATTGAACGAGGAGATGCGGGAAGTTGCCTCTATAAACTCCTTTTCTCGGATGATAGCCTCCGTGGGTGGTGACACATCCAGGCTAAAGATGCAAAAATTCAGAGAAGTTTTGTACAAAAAATTAAGATAATATTTACCACTCATATGCCAATTTCATATCCCCGACTTTATAATTGCCTGATTGTGCGTTATCATAAAACTCCTTCGAGCATTCTAAGCAAATTCTTTCGAGCTTCGTTATCTCCATTGAGGCTATAGAGGAAGATCGTAGGAGGGCCCTGGCTATGTCAAATTCTGGTGGAAAATAAACCTTCGCTCTGTTATGGCAAACATGTCTGCCTGACACTCACTTCCAGAACTCAGTAATCCACCAAAGAATAGATGTATGATTTCATCTGGCGTAAGAAGACCAAATGCGCCAGGAATTCCGGTGTCGCTCTTCCCAGTCAATTTAAGCATGTCCTCTAACAGCCATTCCCAGTCTTCTCGAGTATTCAGTTGGTCATCTGGACCGCCCGCTCGGCGAGCCATTCGATTCGCCCACGCTCTCTGAGCATCGACATCGTTCCTGCTTTGAAGGAACCACCGCAAAGGAGCTGGCACACCCCACCGAGCAAAAATTTCGCCAGCCTCCAGATGGACGTCCAAAATATCGAGTACACGGGATAAGGATGTTGATGGAAGAGGTTTAAAAAATACCAAAAGGTCAGAGGCACTGCAATGTGGGAGCCCGGTAGACGGTGACACGAAAGCCCCGAGGGACGAGAGTGTTGTGTCTGCCGCATCTTCATTGTTGTCCTCATCTGTGGCAACATTCCATGCTGGTAAGCACTCAAACATCCTACTCATGGTGGCCCACTGATCCACATCATCGCTTCCATAGAGGCATGCAAGTGCAATGCGTACAAGGTCAACGTCGTCCCGTATTAAGCGCTGCGCCGCAGGTAACGTAGGTTTGGATGCTTCGAAAATTGCAGCGACTCTCTCAAGCGGCTGAAGTAAAATGAATTCATAAAGCAAGCGACTGTGGAGTCCGGGATCCGGCTTGCCACCTCGCTCAACGCGAGCTTCAAGAACAAAGAGATAAGGGAGAGCCAAACGGAATATATCTCTCGGTATGGTTTCAGGCGTCGAATGGTTAAGATATTCACGTATAACTGCAGACGGTTCCATGGAAGACCAGCGTTCGAGAGTCCAATCCTCTGCCTCTGGTCCCTGGGGGGCGTCGTAGATGAGGCGTGAAAGAAGACTCAGCTCCTCTCCAATTTCCTCAAGTCCCGGTACTCCCTGAGAAGCAGCATATTGGATGGTAGCCAATGCGACATCAAATAGGCTTGTGGCTTCTATGATAGTATCAACGCGACGTTTGTACCACGCAGAGAGCTGGTCCCCAGTAGTTGGCATAGGGGATGGTGGATATTTCGCGCGGAGATTCTCTTTCCGAGAAGCAATGAGAGGGATGCCCTCCATGGCCATCTGCGCCGCCGCTGACTCTGACCAGTCCTCCGACAACCGCCATGGCTTGGATATAGGCAACGACTCGATGTTTAATACGGCATCGAAAGAAGGCAGAAGTTCTTGAAGATCGGATGGATGCGTATGTTCGGGAATACTCTCTAATATGAAGAAGCGGAAAGGCCATAAAACAGCCTGGAGCCGTTGGAAAAGCAGTTTAAGTGCTTCGAAGTGTTGTAATGATGCCAATTGGCAAGAAATGTCAACGAGATCATCGACAATGAACGATTTGAGGGATATGGGTAGCTTCATTTGTTCCTTTTGGAGCGTCCCTAAAGACGAAGGAGTTTTTGCGCTCTCCGCCCAAGGGTCATCCTCCCATTCTTCTATCTCATCCTCTAGTTCGTCACCAAAACCCGAAGGAGCGAGCATGCTAATCTCTACAAACGTATTAAGACGGTCGAGCCGATGAAGGAGTGCCACACGTAGAGCACATAACTGCGCGTCGTGAGGTGTCAAGTGTGTATTAAGCGTGTCGCGACCTTCTGCACCCTCAGCCGCATTTCCTACCAAAAAGGAGCCAGATGCAGAAAGTGGCTCCGTAACGCTTGGGTTGCATTGCGAAGGACAAGATAACTCTTTGTTTCGGCCCAAGGCAGTTGCTGTTCTTGCAATGCCAAGCTCTAGTAAAGTTCGTTGGACTTCCGCGTCATCCACTGCCCTATCAAAGACAGCCACGACAGCCCAATAGTCATCCGGAATGGAGTTGAATGCTTGAGTAACATTGTCAACTGTGAACTCATCGTCGGCGAGTGCTGTCCAGAACGTGTATGGGTCTGAGGCCATTCCGAACTCCGACTAGTAATGGCGGCTACGCTTGTGCAAGCTTGTGCATCACTTTCTAACAATAATACACTAATTCACAATAATTCACTCTAAACCCTGAGATATGCATGTAGAGCGTATCGTAATCTGCCAAGTGCCTAATGTTTCAGTCATAGCCCCCGACGAGGGCACAGTCATGTTAAAACAGCGTATCCTACAGCATGCTCATGAGTTCATGATTAAAAGCCAATGATATAACAACTAACCTCGTCCCGTAAGTACTCGCCTACATCCCTAGAGTGCGGTTGCATATTCAACGGCCACTTGGAGAAAGATACGGAAATTCACATACGCTTGATGAAAAACGATAATCGCTGTTGGGTCTAGTTTTTTGGTATCTATAGTCGACCGGGCCGTTACCCCAAAACCCTGACGGACAATTGTCAGGATGGTGTTGAATGATTTATAGATATTGTACTTACCAGGGGAATATCTTTCATGGAATAGATGACAACTCCTTGATGCTCGGGTGTGTCCTCTGTTATCCTCCCTAAATGTGCCTTTACTACGTGGTTTCCGTACAAAAAAGACATCTCTCCATTAGGCTTTATCCATACCTATTTTTTTTCTGATTAGAGATAGTAGCATTCACAAGAATGATTGCCGTGTAGCACCTTGTATTTAGCGTACTGAGCGATATAATCGAGGGCTGTGATATGCAGTTTGAATTTGCCACTTTTGCTGAATTTTCCGAGGCATGTGCCAAGGCTTGCGAGGTTCGGGCGTGCTACAGATATTCCTAGCCGCATTGATGATTCCGAAACGTAGTAGACGCGGTCTTTGTGTAGTCGAAAGCAGTACGGTTCATCCTGCCTGTCAATCAGGTGGACAAGGTTCTTTCCCTACCATAATTAAAAACATTTGAGCTGGCCAAAATAGAACAGAAATTTGAGGCAATACAATATAATTTGCGAGCTTCGTAAATACTGCCTTGGACTCGTCTTCGGTAAGAGGGCGCATAGTTGAATGTGTGGAATTACGTAACGACCGATAACTGTTCGCTCAACCAAGTCATGTCTGCACCTTCGCATCCATCTTTTCCACCGTCGTTCTCGTCTTTCCCAGATTTAGAACCTGAGTCGAGTACTGGCTCTCAATGGCGATCAAATTCTGGTGCAAGCAAATCAAACGTCAAAAAGGCGAAAAGCAGAGGAAAGTCTGGCGAGAGACAACGCAAGCGCAAGCATGTTCATGAAAATTACTCTATGCAGCTTAATGAACCGAAAACAAGCGCAAATTCGCTGGACATCTTCTTCTCAGACCGTAAAGGTGACGCTTACAACATCCAGTATGGAGGCTTGGATGCACGTAATGTGCCTAAATATCAACCTTTCAACCGTAAGCTTCTTTAGCGTGAAAGAGACTCATAACACATTGATAGCACAGGAGGTAGAAACATAATGGGCCTTTCCCCAGCATTGACGGCAATCTATAGAACTAACAATGGCGTTGAGGTTGTTCCAAAAGGTCGTCATAAAGTGTGATTATTACATCTTTCACTCGATCTGTGGCTCATCGCATCTTATAATAGGCAGTAAGCTTGACGGACCTACGGACACGGTCATTGTTAGCGGTACCTCCAAGTAAACGCATTTTCAAGCCCGAAAATGGTTCTGTATACCCTGAAGACGCGGAATATATAAAAATTCCTGGAGGCCGTCATCATGACATGAATGAGGAAAGCTATCGACTTATAACGGTAGCCTCGGATTCAGAATCACCTACCCCTAGTTCAACTACTGGCGACAAGGATTCAGAGGATGAAATCCACTTGACCTCACATCAGGAGACTTTGAAAGAGATAGAGCAACATCTCAACGAAGACCCCTCATCCATAGAGAAATGGTTCCAACTACTTTATCATACAACTTCTACGATCTCCATCACATCCAAAAATGCTTCAAAAGCACGCTCAGAAATCACCATTTCGATACTTGATCGTGCATTGTCTGCAGACCCGCGAAATGGAAAATCCAACCTGCTGCGGCTTCATTACATGAAAGCGGGCGAAGAGGTGTGGGATGATGGCAAGATTCGGGCGGAGTGGGAAGAGGCACTCAAGCTGGGGGGCACGGAAATTTGGATGGAATGGCTAGAATGGAAAATCAACAATGATAGCGCTGGGATAGAGGAAGTCGTCGAAAGCGCAGAACGTGCTTTGAGGGCCCTAGGTTACAACGAGCAAGAAGAGCTTGCAAAGGTCCGAATCTTCTGGCGCGTGGCTGTAGCTTTCAAGACTGCAGGTGTGTACTAGCGGCCTTCAGGATTACTTTGAAGTCCATGGTCTCCTTTAGGATACGTGGAACGAGCAACAGCATTGTTTCAAGCCCAGGCTGAATTGTACGCTGGTTAACTACTTTTTACTGGACGTATTACAGCTAACCATACTCGAAGGTTATATCAGCTTCCTTCATCTTTTCATAGGCTATCATTTGAAGATCGACTTGAGAAACTCGAGAACTTTTGGGAGGCTGAGGCTGCTCGCCTTGGAGAGTTGGACTCTCGTGGCTGGGGGGCCTGGGTGGCGTCTGGCCAGAAAAATGAGCGCTCTCGTCCATCCCAACCCAGCACTAGCAATCTTGTTGAGCTCGATCCTTATCGGCAATGGGCGAAGCGGGAATCTTTAATGGACCATACTCATTTCCTGCCTTCTCGCTCGTTTGATGATACGGATGATCCATATTCTACTATTCTGTTCTCTGATATCAGGCCTCTCCTAGTAGAGCTTGGATCGCCTGTGGCTAAAAACGCGTTTCGATGCGCCTGGCTTTCTTATCTTGGCCTTCACATCCCAGGCTTCCCTGACTCTCTCTCCGCAGCTGATCATGTCAATTGGGATGATAGGTGGAACCATGATTATCTGACACGACGCCCATACCTGGACTCGCTGTTCAGCCAAGATGTTATACAGCACCGTTTATCGACGGAAGCATATGCGGGTGTCGTCATAGGACGCGAAAAGGAGTATAATAGTGGCTTTGGACCGGTGAAGAGTTGGGGAAATCTAGTGGTAGGACCTCTAGATGGAAGTCTGGAGAGAGGGCTGTCAATGTACAGAATGTGGGGAAAAGAGGATATTGGAGATCTGGATGAGGCATTCGTTCGCCGAATTTTCAACCAATTAAGAACGGGACCCGCCGACATTGAGTGGGATTCTCTCGCCTTGGCTTTTGAAGCTGCCATCAGTATCAAAAGGTAAATTCATGGCTTTCGCAGTGTGTTCAGGGCAATTTACTACTCGATCAAGTGCTCTCAAGCTTTCTCGATCTCATTTATCACAGAAGGAATCGCTTTCGCGTTGGGCTGCTCATGCTCAGCTGGAGGTCATGAGGGATAGGCTTACGGATGCCCGGAAGATATACCAGGCAGTGCTCGTTGGTTCATCTCCATCTTCGAGCACGAAAGAAATGAGCAATATCTGGTGGAACTGGGCACAAATGGAATGGTTGACCGGGAACCCAGCCCAGTCTCTCTATGTCGTTCTGCGTGCTGCGGGAATAGAAGGACAAGGAGGCGCCGCGGTGCTACGTTGCAAGCGTAAGTTAGACGATACCATCAGAGACGAACCACACTGGAAAAACCGGGAAGGGTGGATCAAGCTGCGTGCACTATTGGAGCATCTGTCGGGAAACGATATATCCGCTGCTCTTGCGGTGTTTGATGAACACATCTTTGGAGAGAGAAAAAAAACGGCTAGCCGTGAAAGCCTAATGGTCGCCTCTTTGCTTATTATATATCACCAGAGAGTCACCTTGAAAAGCCCAATGTCTCTCACTATGGCGAGGCAGCGCATCGCTCAGGGTTTGGAAGAATTCCCTAGCAATACGATAATACTGGGTTTATTTCTTGAATTCGAACGAGGAGAAGGTGTCTGGGGACGTGTGAGAGGGATTCTTGGAGAATCCGGTGGGAGAGTGAAAGACGTGCCGAGGAGGATAGTAGAAGTGTGGGTCGCAGGATGGGAACGAGGGCGATGGACACAGGAGATTGAACGCACCAGGAATGGATTGGGAGCTGCAGTTGAACATGAAAGGTGAGCGTGAGCACGACCATTGCGGGCGCGCCACCTGATTCCAGGATTAGGACGAGAGCGAGCCATGTAATCTGGCGGATCTACCTTGAATTTGAGATAAGAGTTGGGCATCTAGAGCGAGCTAAAAGGCTACTGTTTCGGGCAATCAAAGCTTGTCCGTTAGTCAAAGGTGCGCAATGATGACTGAGGAATGACATTGATGGCTTACGGAGATCCAGAACTATACTTGTTAGCCTTTGGCCCACTACGAAGCATTTTCAGTGGGCGTGAACTGAGAGGAATTGCGGATAGCATGGCGGAAAGGGGGTTGCGATTACGGCAAGGGCTCGATGAAGGATTAGAAGGGTGGAAAGAGGAGCTTGCAGAAAGGCCGGAGTCTGAGTCGGACAGTGAAGGCGACGAGATTGTGAACAATGCGCGAGAGCTAAGAAGGCTAATGCCATATTAGTGTGACGTGACATGTGACGTGACTTCAATGAACAGCGAGGCTTTTGTCGTTTTTCCCAGCGTCCCTGCCATTATCCTCCGATCCTGTTATTTTTTTTAAAACACTTCCCTTTATTTCCTTTCATTCACTAAAAGACCCCCTCTTGTAATATCTTTCCTTTCTTTTGCTGGCTGCAGAAGCCGCTATCTTCATTCTGCTGCTTACCAGTACCCGGATCCGCCATTTCTGAATGACAACAATACCAGCACCAACCCTCATCGTATCCCGCGAAGAATGGCCCGATGCCGACTTTGACCTTCCAGAGGGAGAGCCTATCCATGCACGATTCGACAAATACGCTGACGATGAAGACTGGGATCTGGAGTTTGATGTCAGGTCAAATCAAAACGCTACCGTACCTAAATTGTCCACCACCCTCACTTCGAAGCCTTCGTCTTTCTTGACCCAACCAACCATTCATCGGCCGATTACCTCGTTACCAGACATCCTGGATGGCGATGACGATGATGAAGATGTATCCACTATTAAAGTCACATCCCTCCCACTGCAATTAACCCGAAAACCGCAAACTTCGCTCGAAGATTTCGAAGAAGACTTTGCCCTGCCATCGGATTTAACTCAATTATCTCTTGCACCCATATCTCTTAACCGTCGAGGTTCTAAGCATTCCCTTGAGTGGGGCGACAAGGACCAAACCTCATCTTCACAATCATCCGACGCATACTCCTCTCTCGGCTTCGCGGACGCTTCGCCTTCCTCAAATTCTGCCTCTTCGGTATCTTTACCTGACACAGAAACAGATGATGAAGATGCGACCGACGAGCTTGAGGGACTTGTACTACCCTCGGCTCTGTTCGAGTCAGGCCAAGGTGCTCGGAAGTTAACCAAGATGTTGGAGCTGAAGATGAAGGCAGACCCAACCATCAATCAGCTTAAAGTTACGAGCCCCGATTTAGAGGACGATTTTGAAGCTGGCCTCGTTATTGACGACGATGTTGATTTTAGTCCAAGTCGTCTCCTGAACAAAACACAACAACAAAAGTCCCTCAATCGAACCAGCACCCTTGCAAAACGCCCTTCACCTCTTCGCCCCCCTTCTCGTACATTTCGTGCCAAATCTCCTACCAACCCACCACCATCATCAACACGCCAACTTCAGAAAATCAGACTCTCACCCTCGCCACCATTGCTAGCACCTACTTCCTCCCAATCTTTTCAGACATTTTCGTCCGCGTCCCCCAATCCTCTTTCATCACCTACGTCGTTCCTTTCTCCTAAACCTGGCAGCTTGCGTGGCCAGAAATCTTATTCCGGCCTTAAGCCTCCCACACCTCCTTCAACGTTGCGAACATTGTCGCGCAAAGCATCATTATCCTCTCTCATCGGAGTCAATCAGACTCAAGCATCAGGCTCTGGGTCAAATACCAACATTCCGACTATATGCTCTAAGGCAAGATATGAGGAACCAACGGTTGCATCTCGCGCTAAATCTCACAAGTACTCGACAAGCCGTGTTCAAGATCTCAAAGTTCCTCCAACACGCCCATCTACGCCCTCTTCCAACTCCGCTGCCCTTCGACTCACTATGCCCACACAGTCAAAACTTAAAGTACGGCCCTCTATCTCAAATGTTTTCAGTATTGCAGCTTCACCAGCTCCTGTTGCACGAGCGAAATCGCCTCTCCCTCTAGTCCCTTCTCGCCCACCTTCTGTCGCGTCCAAATCCACTCGTATTCCATCCAATCCCCAGCCTACAGTCCCAAAATTGCTTCGGAGACCTAAACGTCAGCGAACTTATGGGGATGGCACAGAACTCGATGGAATCGAAGACCTTCCAACAGATCGCGATAAAGAAGGCAAGTTTCGTGTTCAACCAAAAGGGCACGGTAATCGTATACCCGGTGCTTCATATCCATCGAAGTCCACGGAAAAGGGAACGATCAGGAAGAAAGGGCGTCGAGAAGGCCCCTGTACTGGCAGTGGTGGTATTGGTATGTCTTGTACCCTTTGGTGCTGATTGACTCCATCTGATAGCGCGTTAGAACACTCTCCGCCAAATGCCTTAACCCCATCAACGAATATATTGAAACGTGCTACCGCTCATATAGAGTTTCCATCGAAGCTATCGAGTCCAAAAGCTTCAACCACAAAGAAGAAGGCTATTGCAACTCCTTCACCGCAGACGCGGAGAAAACCTACTCTCATACGGAATTTAGGTGGGAGTAATGGGCCTAAAGGTTAGTCTTTCTTAGCATTCGCGCTACCGTACTTCTCACCGAATATTTCAGTCGTTGGCGAAATGAAATGGAACCCTCTTACTCTTCGATGGGAAGGGAATGAACATGTCTTACGAGACTTTGACTCTGCCGTTGGCACATCGACAAGGCCAGCACTCATTACTCACCTGACAGGCTCATCTATTGGTTCTCCCGTTGGGTCCTTCGCATCTGGCGCTCGCATTGTTGGGACCATGATTTTCGACCCAACGCGCATGTGCTGGATATCAACATTGCCACCAGACGAGGAAGAGCCAGACGTATTTGCCAACATGGCTGACGATGAGGAAGATGGCGATGCATGGGAGACGAAAGGTGGAACGATACGTGCTAGCTTGCAGCCTTCTAGCTCTGACACCAGCTGCGTCAATACCACTGCCACAAATTCCAGCTCGGACACTAGTACATCTTCCAAGCATGCAGATGCACCCAGTCCAGCCGTCAGCCACACACGAACTATATCTGAGTCGGGTAGCGAACGCGGGTCAAGAGCTTCAATGGTGTTTGATATTGACGAGACATTTATCGAAAGCTGTAGGTCAGCCGAAGAAAGGCATCGTGTGGAAATGAAGGTGTGGAGGTCGGCCCTAAGTGCCCAAGACGCCTCCTCTTTTCCCGATCGATCCTACCTCTATGAAATCAGGGCGCTTGCCACACGCAAGTATTGACTCTCCCTATGCTCTTAGCATTCTCATTTCAAATATTATAACCTAGTCCCTGTGCCTTAACGCTCTTTGCCCAATTTTTTTTGGTTCCTTTTTCTTCGGCTATTCTTTACACCTTATTATTCACTCTCTTTCAGTTTCTGTTCACGCCACCACACTCCTTTGTATCATATGAAACCTGTTTCATTACATACTACTAGTTGGATGTAAATAATGAATGCAAATGCATTTTGGGTTATTTGATAGGTGCCAGAGTGGCCCCTGTCAGTTGCTCGCACGTGTGCCAGTGTGTGAGCCATATACACCTAATCGAAAACTGTCAAAAAGGCAGCCAGTACGGCTTCAATAATCATGCAGTCACCGATTCCTAAAATCTCTACTGGATGGGGGCACATCTCGTTAACGGCGTACGGCTCGAACGCAGTGTTATCCAAGCTGAGCTCTACTTACCCTCTCAAACTGCTATCGCCTCGAAATCCTTACGGTGGAGTAGCAGTGGTGTACCTCCTTACATATGGAGGAGGGTTAGTTGGAGGGGATCGTATTGATCTATCAGTTGATGTTGATACAAACACAAGGCTTGTGCTATTGTCACAGGCTAGTCTTTGCATCCTCTTGCGGATAGCTTTGGACTCACATGCTTCAGGGGTCAACGAAAGTTTTCAAAGTTCGGCCTGGACAACGCCTTGCGTCTATACGAGGGACACAGGCTAGTTTGGATGATGAAGCAACATTGGTGACCAAGCAAGACATGACCTTTAGCGTAGCCTCGGAAGGAGGGCTTTACCTTCTCCCAGGCCCAGTCACATGCTTCGAGTCCGCCTTGTACGAGCAGAAACAGAGATTTGATATATCGGAAAGGGGGTCGATGGTGATACTGGATTGGCTAACGTCAGGACGTATGTCGATGGGAGAAGAATGGGCGTTTTCTCGGTACTACAGTGTGAACGAGGTGTGGGTGGGAGGGAAGCGGGTGGCCAAGGACGTGACGCTGTTGGACGTGCAGGGGTTGGATGGCACGCGAGAGATTGGGGATAGATTAGCGCCGTACACCTGTTATGGGATGGTGATGTTGTACGGGCCTCAAGTTGAGGCTACGATCAAGGATCTTACGGCTAGGTATGATGAGATGAGGGTATTCCAAGCCAGGAGAGCAGGCGAAGTGGTGTGGTCGCTGAGCCACATGACATCGGGAGGGGCGATAGTAAGGGTGGCAGGGAAAGAGACGGAAATGGTAAAGAAATGGCTGGGAGAGGCATTAATAGGGCTAAAAAATATAGTCGGTGCGGATATATACAATGTGACATTTTAATTAATACTTAAATGTCACATTCTATACCTATAAGTACTAATGCCGGCTGTTCCTTCCGCAGATCATTCCCCTCTCCCCGCTCCCCGTCATGGAGAAGCAAAGCTATGGCGAGAAAGCATCCGAGGGAAGCCTTGCTCCGGATCAACTATACCGTCCAGACGTCGACACCTCCAACGTCGACGAAAAAAAACTCGTCCGCAAGATCGACATTCGCATCATTCCCTGGTTAGCTCTCCTCTATCTCCTCAGCTTTCTCGATAGAGGTAGCATCGGCAATGCAAAAGTATTCATCTGCCTCATTTTCACAGCAAAAACCACTCACTCCTTGGGCATACATAGCTCTATAACCTCGAAGACGACATTGGCATTTCAGATAACCAATATCTATTAGCTTTAACTGTCTTCTTTTTCCCTTACGCCCTGGTCGAGGTCTGTCATTTCCCACCCCTCGCTTCCAATCACTGATTGTTTCGTCTAGCCCGCTAGCAACGTCCTTCTTCGAGGTCTCCGGCCTTCAGTGTGGCTTTCCCTTATGATCTTCTTCTGGGGTGTCGTAATGGTATGCCCAAGTTTTCGATCACCGCTTTCCCCCCTCCCTCCCTCACTCATTTTCACTCATCCCAGACTCTTCATGGTGTTGTACACAGCTACGGCGGCCTCATCAGTATGCGATATCCGTTTCAATCAGCTTGCGACTTCTCTCAGCATCACACTAGCTGTCCGTGTTCTACTAGGGCTATTTGAAGCCGGTTTATATCCCGGCATCGTATTCTACATCTCGAGGTATCGTAATTATCGTCTATTCCAGCTGATCAAATGTGAAACATTCACTAGTTGGTACAAGCGCTCCGAATTGGGTACCCGTGTAGCACTGTTCTTCTCCTCCGCCACCGTTGCAGGAGCATTCAGTACGTTTCTATACACAATGCCAAGCTCTTGGCTAATTTCTTTGTTTTTTTCACAGGCGGTCTCTTGGCTTCTGCTATCGCAAATATGGATGGAGTTGGTAATAGACCTGGTTTGTCTTACTTCATCCCACTCTACAAAGTCATTAATTACCGGATGACGACCCGCCAGGTTGGGCCTGGATTTTCATTCTTGAAGGTCTTGCAACCGTGGTCGCCGCCCTGTTCTCATACTGGGTCATTCAAGATTTTCCTGACACAGCCAAATTCCTCACAGATGAGGAACGTAAGTTAGCCTACCCTTGAACTTCGCTTACTTGTACTTGACTGTCTTGATGGCTGCAGGCGTATTTGTCATTCGTCGCCTTCAAGAAGACACGCAGTATAGCGCGGCTGGCGAAAAATTCAGGAAACACTACATTTACAAAAGTTTGGCAGATTGGAAAACTTGGGTTGCGAGTGAGTTTACTTTTCGACTACCTTTATCAGATCAGGTTACTGATTTTCTGTGTGCAGTGGGCATATATATGGGTTTGTGCGTACAACCGTGCTCCGAATGTCACTTCTGTATCGTGCCTGACTAGGGTCTTGATCTAATAGTGATGGGCCATTATACGCATTTTCTCTGTTTTTACCATCAATCATCAAAGCCGTAGGTGACAAACATATATCTGCGAAACACCCTCTTTTCTGACTTCGACAACTCAACAGCTAGGTAAAATGATTACTAGCCTCTTCTCTACTCTCACTTATGTAGCGACAGGTTACCAGGCTACAAAAGCTAATTTACTTTCAGTCCCAGTGTATGCGTGGGGTTGCTTCGTCACTTGTGGCGTTGGGATCTTCGGAGACCGCATCGGACGTCGGTATCACATCAATCTGTACGTGGCTTGGCTTCTTCTGATGCTCTATTTATCCTGATACCTTCTCGTTCGAAGTGCCTTGTTCGGTGTCGGTTAGTCTAAAATATCTCACTCATAAAGACCGGATATATATATATAGCTTTCCCCAGGCTTGGCTGCATACATAATCTTGATTGCCTCAAGAACCCCTGCATTATCATACTTCGCCGTATATTTGGCCGTCTCGTAAGTCGATATAGTCCTTGAATCATACCATTTATCTTACAATTTCGATAGTGCGATATATCCTATCATTCGTAAGCTCGTACCAATTCTTTTTCGCTTGCTCACCTTTAGCGCTCTTTTCAGCAAACTCAGTGTAGGGCCGCTTTACTGTCTCATGTACCTTATTTCGTTGATTCTGTTATAGAGCATGGGTTGCGAGTAATGTCGAAGGCTCGTACAAACGTAGTGTCACTCTAGGAATGGCCATTGGTTTTGGGAACCTTAATGGAGCGGTGACAGCCAATATTGTAAGTATTAGTATCTATCATTCGCTCAAGACTTTGTTTGACATATGTCCAGTATCGTGCAAACAATACAGGGTATCGCTTAGGCCATGGTATCGTTCTAGCATACATCGGAATTGGATTTATATGCACCATCATATTTGGTGTACTTTTACAGCGCGAAAACACACGGCGTGACCGAGGGGAACGTGATGAAGTCATTGAAGGAATTGACAATAAATTGGCTGACGAAAAAAACGGTCATTATGATAGTGTACAAGCAGCACGGATGGACAAGGGAGATGAATGGAGCGGGTTTAGGTATACAATCTAAAATAATGTACCAATTTACTATACGAACCAACCTTTGACGACAAACTGTCTTTAAGCAGGAATATTGTAATGTAGCACATTTTGGCATGAAGCACCCTAGATAGCAAGGAAAACCCTCTAAAGTTTGGGCCAGTCCTCAACTGCAATTACAGCAGCAACTGGAGATGGGAGGGGCCCATCTACTTCTGGTGGGACTTCAGGTAACGGAGGCGAAGGCGATGGTTTTTGTCGGTGATTATCATCAAGCCATTTATCCATGTCATCCGCTTTACCAGCGAAAGGCCTCTTACCAAGTAGTTCAATCATATCCTCTCTGCACGATAGATGTAAATCAAGTAAAGTTTCGTCAAGACCATCAAGAACATACCGAGTAATCACTTCTCTTTCAAGAAGCAAGCTCGCCACCTTTATTACGTCCTCCCGATGCTTTGTCAACAGGTTCCTCGTTCGCTCGTATGCGTCCCTGTGATGTATGAGAATATAGCAGCCGGAAAGCAAACTCGGAAGACATACGTAATCATCTTACGAACTTCGCCATCCAGCATTTCCGCCGTTCTTTCGCTGAAAGGCTTGGTCCACCCTTCTTTGGAGCCTTTTTCACCACCATAGCTCACAGGACCGACGATGGCATTCATCCCATAATTAGCGCACGCCTCAAAAGCCATACGAGTAATCTTCTGCAAATCGTCCTGGGCACCCGTTGTAATATTCTCCGGACCAAAAAATATTTCCTCCGACACCCGCCCACCTAGGGTCATACATATTCTGTCCAGCATTTGTGGGCTAGAAAGTAGGTAGCGATCGGGCGGTAGGTACTTGAAATGGTTTTTAGGCGTCAAGAATGAAATAGGATAAAGATCAATTTACCTGAGCATAACCTAGTGCGCCCGTTCCTCTTGGAATGATGCTGACTTTAAGTAGGGGGTCCGCGTGTTCCAAAAACCACCCGCAAACGGCATGCCCCGCTTCATGATATGCGACGGTCTTCTTCTCTTCTGGGCTCAAGACACGAGTCTTCCTCTCAAGTCCGACTATTACACGCTCAATGGCGGTATCAAAGTTGGTCGAGGTGACGAACTCAGAAGAGTTACGAGCGGCGTGGAGTGCCGCTTCATTGCATACATTGGCAATGTCAGCACCGGAAAATCCAGGGGTAAGGACAGCTAATTTCTGGGCGAGATTCTCAACGTCCTTGGATAATTCTTCGGCGAGACGAAGAGGGGCAAGGTGGACTTTGTAAATCCCTTTGCGACCGGCGACGTCTGGTAAATCGATTGCGATATGTCTGTCGAACCGACCTGGTCGCATAAGAGCAGGGTCTAAAACGTCAGGCCGATTGGTTCCAGCCAACACCACTATATGCTCGTCAGTCCCGAACCCGTCCATTTCAACCAGTAACTGGTTCAGGGTAGACTCCCGCTCGTCGTTTCCACCAAAGTTCCCTCCCTTTGATCGAGACTTTCCAATTGCGTCAATCTCATCGACAAAAATAATGCAGGGTGCATGCTTCTTGGCTGATGCGAAAAGATCCCGTACTCTTGAAGAACCCACACCAACGAACATTTCGACGAATTCGGAACCAGACACAGAGAGGAAGGGGACGGAGGCTTCGCCTGCGGTCGCTTTTGCGATAAGAGTTTTCCCGGTTCCAGGCGGTCCCGAAAGGATAGCACCTCGAGGGATTTTTGCGCCCAATTTTTCGTACTTCAAGGGTTCCTTCAGGAACTTGACAAACTCCATGATTTCCTCCTTCGCCTCATCCATTCCAGCAACATCCTTGAACTTGGTCTTGACTTCTGTATCCTTATTGAATAATTTTGCGCGACTCTTGCCAATACTGAAGATACCGCCCCCCGCCCCACCACTACTACGCCTTGACATCCAGTACAGAAAACCAACGAGAAGAACTGTCGGAGCCAGGTTAATTATAGTGCTAAAAGCAGAGATCTCGTCCTGGTAGGCAACGGGGATGCGTTCGTGGCTAGGAATACCTAGCTCCGCCTGAGCCTCGTCTAGTTTGCGCTCAAATGCATCTATACTGCCAATCGAGAAGTAAAATTCCCCAGTTGGTGCAGCAGGATATACGGCACTCGTAGCATTAGCATGAAGTTTGACGCGGACCCTGTGGCCATTCACGACGCTTAGCTTCTCGACGAGACCCTTGTCTAGGAAAGCCGTTCTGAATTCTTGCCATGTAATTTCTCGAGCGCCAGAACTGGTTGCATTGGAGTATGCAAGGTACGCAACGGCAGAAGCGACCATCCAACCCAACTGATTATTGTTGAAACTGCTGTTACCCGGTGGAGGAGATTCGGGATTTGATTTGCCCTTCTCGGGACCTGATTCATTGTTTCGTGGATGGTCCTGCTTCTTGTGCGATGACTGGTTCTGCTGATACTGTTGGAAAAACCCTTCAAGAACTTTGGGAATGTCGGGTTTATGTGGAGGGGGAGACTCGACGGTACTGGGCCGCTCTGTTGAGTCTTTCCTCTCTTCTGTCTCCTGTGCCTTTATCACAGGCTCTTCACTGCTCTTCACCTCATCCTTTTGCTTCAGCTGGCCTTCCTTCACTTCCTTTGGCTGCGAATTAGGTTTAGTTTCGTTATCGGATAATCTAGGCCGTGAAGCAGCATAAAAACGGGTAGCTTGGAGATGTGTTCGACGATAATTGAAGAGGACAGTGTTGCGGATAGAACGAGAAAACATTGAGAGGAATGTCGAACGGAAGACAGAGCCTCTACACAAATACGCGTGTCATTGCCGAATAGTTTGTAAGATTGTCACGTGTAATACTATTATGTCATCATCGAGGGTCACGTCACTCCTGAACCTCAAAAGTGCAGCAGAATTGCTCCCTGTCAAGTAGAATGAGGCCTTTTCCATCAGGCGCCCACCTGATATCTCTAGTTTCAAATTTCTCTGGAGCTTCATGTGAATACCCTTGGGCAAAATTTTTTGTGGTGATGCATACTTGCCGGGACGCCCACACACTCTGCAACCTCCTCCTCGCCATTCTCACCCATCCACTCATTACTCCATATGTACAAGCACTGGTTCCCACAACATACTGCCAAACTACCCTTGCGTACAGGGTTCCAACGAACGTGCTGTACTGGCAGGCTGTGGGTAAGGACAGTCCTTAGCCTAGGAGCAAAACCTTGGGAGCTACTAGGAAAATCAAAGATATGGACTGCTGTCGCCGTGTTTTCTGATAAAGATGAAAATACAGATGATACTCCATGCAAAAGGCTGTTCTTACCGAAGCACACACATAGTAGACTTCCATCTAAATTCCATTCCATCTGCGCCGCTCCGCTTTTGGGGCTCGCTTTTGTTGTATCAAAGCGTGTGATGGAAAGTGTCTGAGGACCTTGGAGCCGTTCATCTGATACAGGAAATGAGGGCCTGGGAAGAACGGTAGAATTAAACTGTACACGAGAGGAAACCACGGCCTTCAGTACTTTCAAGCCATTTTAAAGGTTCCCGCCAAACTATCTGCCGGTAAAAGTATCATGTCGTCTGTACAGCCAAGCAGTACTGTACATACCGTATTGCTTGGGATTCTACTTGTAAGCTCAAAAGTCACAATTGGCGACCAGCTTATATTGTCCAGAATATGAATCTGCTTATGGTTGTGGTAACCAATGGTTTGCGAGAGATTGGAACATGCCTTGTCATCCCAGCCGCCAACCGCCAAGAAAATTCCATTCGGATGCCAGGCAACACACCGAATTCCAAAACCAGGATCGCGATCCGGAGAGAACATAGCAATTGTACTGCCGGAAAGACTCAAGATGTAGAGCTTGTACTGGCCACAGCACGTCAAATTTTGGAGTATAACAACACGTCGTCGCTAACCTCTAAACGGCCTTCCCAGACAGCCAGATAGCCCCCTGTTGGTGAAAGAGCCAGGGATGATAGATGAGTAGTTGGTAATGGGAAATGCTATTCTTGATCATTGTGTGGCTTGATATTACGGTGTAAAATTGAACTGTACCCTGACTAATTTATAACCGTTGGAAGCGTCATAGAGACCCAGCGTTTCTTTAGATTTGTGGCGCTCCGCTAGTACAAAGTATCTTCCGTCTGAACGAAAGGCGTACCCTAATTATGTTAAAACGAAGTTGTGGATCAGCTATCAAAAGTTATACCTCTGTCAGGATGGATAGGAAATTGGATATAAGTAGCAGCTCCTGTGACCAACGACCATAGTGTTACACGAAGCTAATATTGGGGTTGATCCACACAAAATGGATGAAGGTCTTGATCATTACTCACACACCACTCCGAAAAACAAAGAATGGTCCGCCCATCTGGGGCCCATTCTGCTTTGACTAAGCCTGTCCAATTTCTGTCGGCAGAGAAGAGGAGGAGGCTGTTTAGATTAGTCACCTTCTGCACCGCAGTCGATACGACCGGTCCAATCTTCGTCGCGCATTTCCCGCAGATAAACAACACCGTGTTTAGAACATGCCGCAAATATATACTCAGAGTCACAAGACCACCCTAAGTGAGATATCCAGGAGTCCTGCTGGGAGGGATTGGATGAGCTTGATTTCGATTTTACAGTTGTAAGGGAAGCGTGAGCAGGCGATGGTGACTCGTTAAGAAGCCATGTGCGGGTAATTTGTAGGGTATCTGTGCGCCTGACGATGACTCTGTCTTGTACTGCTGTTAGTATGAAATGAGCGCCTGGGCTGAAGGCGACTAATGAGGATGACTGTTTGTAGATTTCTGTAAAGTCCATGGAAGACAAACGGGAATACCACGTGACCTGGCCCATTTATTTTTAGTTGACATACGGCAAAGAGTTGTAGCTGAACGGAGACAACAAAAATGTCCTCAAAATGTATTCACACACGCTTTGATGGCCCATATTCTTCCCAATGGCTCAGAGTCCACCGTCTCCCCTCGAATCGCTGCTCAACTCGACAGCAAGGAAGAAATTGCCGATCCAGACTTGGTAGCTTTCGATAGCTCTGATCCTTTGGATCCCAAGGCGAGCATCATGTTTTTATCTCGCTGATGTCCAACTCATCTACTATTCAGAACTGGTCTGTACTACGGCGATGGTACCTTACCCTAGCAAGCGGACTCCTTGTTCTCAACGCGTCAATACTCTGAGTTATTCTGTCATCTATTTGCCCGCCTGACTGTATTCGCAGGACACTCGCAAGCTCTTCACGTATGCCATTTCTCACTCCTGGCTGGTAAGACCTCTTACTGGCATATGCATCCAGCGGCTGGGATTGTACAACCGTTGATGAGCGAAATTCACCTATCGCGAATATCCGCTACCCTGGCGATCTCGTTGTTTATTGCAGGTTATTGCGTTGGGTAAGTTTGGGTTGACACTTTCAGGCCTAATCTAGCAAAACAAATCTTATTTTCAGTCCATTGCTATGGGGTCCACTGTCAGAGCAATTTGGCCGTAGACCGGTGTTCATATATACCTTCCTACTTTACACTGTAAGTTCCGTTATATATAAAACTCGAAACACCACCTCACGCTGTACCTCATTAACAGCTATTCCAAATTGGCTCAGCATTAGCCGACAACACCGCGTCTATGCTTGCTCTTCGTTTCCTAGGTGGAACGTTTGCCGCCGCTCCCCTGTCGAATTCGGGGTCCGTAAGCAAGTTCAAGATACGGCATGATCCTTCATTTTCATTAATCCCTGCTATTAGTGCACTAATATCTGACATATGGGATGCCAGTACTAGGGGGAAAGCCCTTGCCATTTTCACCGTAGCACCATTCGCCGGCCCAGCTTTGGGTCCTACGGCGGCAGGATTTATTGGAGAGAACACGTCATGGAGATGGGTGTTCTGGATGCTTGCCATATTTGTATGATCCTTAGATGTACCTTGCTTCATGATGACATGGTTTCAGGCCGGATTATGCTTCGTAATGATCATAATATCGATGCCAGAGACCTATGCGTGAGCTTTACGTCCTGCATTAGGTCCCATGCAATACTAACACCTTCGTTAGCCCCGTCATCCTCTTACGGAAAGCTCGACAGAAGCGAAAGGAATCTGGGGATGATCGCTTCTTTGCGCCAATGGAAAAGGACAAAATGACCATATACCAGCGAGCAGAAAACGTGCTTGCACGGCCATTTGCTATCTTCTTTCAGGAACCTATGCTTATTGCAATCACGATATACATGAGTGTAGGTTTTTACCTCGCTCCTCCATATCGTCAGTACTCATCCTGAACCGGAGTTTGTTTATGGTTGTCTTTATCTTTTATTCCAGGCGTATCCGGTTGTTTTTACACAGGGTCACCATTTCAGCCCAGGTGCCTCCGGCCTTATGTTTTTACCCATCCCCGTGGGCGGAGCGGTAGCCGTGACTCTCGTTTGTTAAACCCGCCACACCTTGTATCTTGTCTGATCTATCTAAATAGTATGTTTTGGTCTTCAACCCCAAGTATGAACGAGAGGTCGCGATATGTGCTCCCCATCCTGTTGAACCAGAGATTCGTCTAGACATAGCTCTGATTGCTGGGCCCCTTTTTGCAGCATCTTTTTTCTGGTTTGCGTATGTCTAATTTTTTTTGAGTCTTCAATTGTCTGTTTTCTGATATGCTGCTTAGATGGACCTCCTCGTCCAGCATATCTTTCTGGGCTCCAATGATGGCTGGATCGCTCATGGGATTTTCCATCAGCTGGATATTTGTTGTTCTTCCCCTTTATCTCTATTCCGCCCTTTACTCATGCTCGAGCTAGCTGGGCCTGACTAACTATATCGTCGATGCTTATGTGACTGTAGCAGCTTCTGCTCTAGCTTCGAATACCGTAGTTCGTAGCCTTTGTGGAGCTGCATTTCCGGTATAGATATTCTTGCTAACTATATGAAACGAGACGCTGATTTTGTTGCAAGCTGTTCACACCAAAAATGTATGCCTCTCTTGGGGCACAATGGGCATCATCTCTAATTGGTTTTGTCGCGGTCGTTATGATACCCATTCCCTTCATTCTTAAAAGGTACGCTAGACCGGAGTCTTTACCAATACCGCATTCCCATCGTAATTCGAAGGTATGGGCCAGCTCTACGTCGAAGGTCCAAATATGCCCCAAATGTACCCCCTCCGATTTCTGCACCTTAGAAAATCAGACTATGTACCTCGGGGTGCCAGCGGAGTTGACCTACTGTAGAGATGGCATTTGTATAGTAGATCGGTGTTTGTGAATATTTTGGTACCAACAATACGACAAGTTGAGTTTACTTGTAAAGCTCTAAGTCATACTTGTCCTACGATGCCCCCTATGGCGTTCAATGGGGTGGTCACCAAAGCCGGATGCATGGAAAAAACAGTTACTGTGACAGTATCCAGATGGGTTATACACAAGTTGACCGGCAAGGTGAGTTCTACACGTCACCAAGCGCCAATACATTTCAACATTCGTACAGCGCATAGAACGAAGCAAAAAATATCTAGTACATGACGAGAGTAACCGTAAGTTAGTCAAGGCCAGTAGCACCACACATCTGATCCGCCCTAGGACTACGCAAGGACGATTTTGTCACTATTCGCAACTGCCCTCCAATATCGCGCTTGAAGCGGTTCAGACTTGAGAAGATCTTGAGAAGCCCGGAAGCCGAACGCGATATGTCTCGCACACACGCGCAAGAATCCCCATTTTTTATTGCCAGTACATGACCTTTATAACATTTTGGCTTTTTTGGCACGCAACGTTAGGCCATGAGGGGCAATACGACTTGGTGGGATAAAATACTACTAAATCGATGCGGGAACGGTACTAGTAGCTTTGTTAGTCCCGGCTGGTCCTGTCTGTAGCTGTTGTAATGCGGTTTGGATCGCCACAAGCTGCAGAAACATGTCTACTTCGATCAGGCTTTTGAATGATAGATCTAAAACCAACCTCATCTTTCTTCTTCTCTTGTTTACTTTCTATGTCCTTCATTTGCGTTTCTACGCGGTGACTTGGGAGCAATCAATCAACGACCTGGTCTAGTAAAAGGAGAGAGACCCACATCTCGCTGCGAATAAAATCAAGCCGTGTTTCGACGTTGGCCTTTGCGTCCACTTGGTCCTGTTTCACCAGTACCGGTCCTATGAGCTTAAATACTCTGTTTTCTGGCGTCAAAAGGTCAAATTCCTGCAGAGCGCACTTAGCAATGGTTCATATTAGTAAGTTCATGTTTATGCCTTTTTAACAAGCTCGTTTTCCGACAGTTGTGAATCAAGTTTTTGCCGTGCCTCGATGATATTTGATGCGTCGTTCTGTAGCTCCTGATATTCTGCGGATACTCTATGAAGTTGGGCTTGTAAGGATTCCGACATCCCAACTTCTCGAAATATACTTTTGTGGATCGGTGTATATAGTAACACTTGCAATTTGTCATCAAGTTGTTCAACCGGAAATCTACAGTGTATGTAAAGTCAAATTGATGTCACGACACGGCGACATTGTTTCTATGTCGTTTCTAGGTCTACATGCGGCGTTGACGTTCACTTCCAACTAAACAGGAAGTCAAAAGTTGGCTCAAGATGAGAGCTGAGAAACATACTGGCTTGCTGGCGCCTGTATTCCCGTAGCTCCTTTGTCCTGTCGGGCCCTTTTACTTTTCCCCATCCCGCCAAAGGAAGAACTAGGGCAGTCGCATTGTCTTCACCACCCAGCTCTTGAGCAAATGCAAGAATAGCGTCAGCTGCATATTTAGGATCCTTTGCGCCACGAACAAGATCGACCACTTCCTCGTCTGAGAGGATCGAGGATACACCATCGGAGATAAAGACTAAGTAAGCCCAGCTATTACCTACAAGTGCGTATTTGAGCAATAAACACTGAGTGATTTCAACTTGTGCTATACCAGACCTCTCAAGAGTTTTGTTGTCACTTGTGGCTCGGGTGTCACGCCAAATTTTTTGTAACGAAGGTCTCCGAGGCTAGGCAGACTCAGCATATGGTACAGGAAATGTACACTAAAAACAACAACGCACCAGCGAGTATTTGACAAGGCACCCATCCATCTAGTCATGTTGGAAATAATGTTTAGACATATTAAAGATCACCTACCTTGATTCGCCAAAAGAGTCCGTTATAAGTGAAGATCCCATCATGCGACGGAGTCGTATACTCTCAACGTGTGCGTCAGCATGGTGGTTCTCTGTCATTGGAAACACCTTCCCGCCGTCAGTTGAACAAAGTAGTACTCGGGTGTCCCTGCATGGTTCAGATTAAGGGTAGCAACCAAAAGTACAGTCAACACTCACCCACAATGAGCCACAGTAATCGACAAAGACTGTGCAGAAAAAAAGGGGGCAGCCGGCGCATCGAGAGAGTGCAATATTGCAATAGACGCAGTTGCTCCGCATGTCTGAGAGACCTCGTCGGTTGAAAGATTTCTATCTACCTGACGGCGAAACTGAGTTTAGCAGCCATGGATAAACAGATGAAAATCACTTCAAAGAAGGCTTCCGTAGCACGAGCCTCGAGATCCAATGGAGGTGTATTTTCGATACCATGAACCCAGGGTGCCATCGCACCACCTCCGAAGCGTTTGAAATAACCACCTATCTCTTTCACCCAAGCGAATAACTCTGGTATTGCGGCCTTATTGACAGACTCGAAGATTCCATGAAGTTCTTGACGTAAGTACTGCGATACGGCAGAGCCTCCATGCCTGGAAATTATTGATATTTCGTATCACGGTATTGCTAAAGCAGGCAGAAATCTTACCCATCGTATATGCCTACAAATAGGACCTGTCCGGAGAGTGTATCACCTACCTTCTTAGGGTCCCAATCGACTCCATGTGCCTTTTGAACACTTATTCGGAGTTCTTCAGGGTCTAAAGCCAAAGTTGCAAATCCATAAAAGTCTTCCTGGTGGCTGGAGACCAATGTATTTGATACATGTAAATGATTTTAGGAGACATACCTCCTGTTACCACGAGAATTGGCTATGCCAATGACCTTTGGTGAAACCAGTGGGACTCTAACCACACCACCTGATTCGAATGTTAGAACAGTAATAACCCGAAAGAGTACATCATGCAGACCTTGAGTAGCGTAACGAACATAATCATGATATTTGGCAATATTCTTTGTGACCGAAGGGAGCCTACGGGGCTGTAGTAGTCTAAGGGCCATTCACTGCGCAATCACAGCTGGCATTCCACTTGGAGAGCTGTTACAGTACAGTGAAGTGTCCGTTTGTCGTCTAATATGTAGCTATCCCTGAGCTAATTGTCAACAAACTGACAGTGCTCACCTGACATCCTACAAAGTGAGCGACCACCATACCATCATCACTGTGCTCTCGTTAATGACATTTCGAGATGGGCGGGAATCAGTCCTTGCCTAAAGTTACTGCTCAAGACCGGGCTATTTTAGAGTCAGTATCATGGGGTCTCTCCTCAGCGCAATTCTTGACTCAACCATTCTCTAGCCTCAAACTTCAACGAGATAAACTACGGCAGTACCAAAAGAAGGTACCACACATCATTGGCGCTACTTGACAATATTCATGTCTTTGAAGATACAAGCCATCCTCGACAGGGAACGAGCAATTGCACAGGCTCATTTAGCTGCTGGTCAGAAGGATCGCGCTGTCATTGCGCTACGTCGTCGGAAATACCAACAAGGTCTGATGTCGAAGACAGATGGACAATTGGAGAACTTGGAGCATCTAGTGCGTGAATATTTCTACCCATCAAGAGAGTGACGTGTGAGCAATGGTACAGGTTTCTACTATTGAATTTTCCTTGGTAGAGGTATCAGTCCTGCATGGGCTAAAGCAGGGGAACGAAGTTCTCAGAGAGATACATAAAGAGATGAACATTGAATCCGTGGAGAAACTATTAGAAGAGACCACTGAAGCGAGAGAGTACCAAAGAGTGTGTCTATGTCTAGTCAGGTGGCTTCGAAGAAACGACTTACACACTGTTCACAGGAAATTGGGGAGATGCTAGCGAATACGCTTACTCTCGACGAAGAAGATGCTGTCCAAACTGAGTTGATGGCGTTGCAAACTGAACAGGTCATTGTGTTCAAGTTCAATTCCCAATTCCTACTAATGTGTCGGTTATCAGCTCCAAAAGACACCAGCTGTTATTGATTTTCCAACAGCTCCGAAGGAGCCAATTGCCCAAGAAGTAGAACCTGGCCTAGAAAGAGTGAAAATTCCAATGCCTGGTTGAGTAACAACGTTCACTTTCCTAAAGGTAGAATGCGGGGTACACATATCACACAGGAACAAATTGCACTACAATGTATCATTAAAACGGACAACTGTAAAACTATATACACTACCATCCTTCGAAATCTCCAAAACCTACGAGCTTCCCAAATACTGTATGCTTTTTATCAAGATGTGGTGTTGCTTTGAAAGTGAAATAGAACTGAGATCTTAGAACACATCAGCGACAACCATCTGGGTATGTGATGGTCGTCATACCCGTTAGTAGCAGCTCCTTTGTTAGCCATTGCAAGGATACCTCGGCCGTCATGCTTGGCAGCCGCTTTCAGATCATATTCGTCTCTAAATGGGGTACCCCAGTACGATTCACCACCTGACCCGGTTCCTGTGGGGTCTCCTGTCTGTATCTAATAAGAATGAACTAAGAGATTGGCATTGAGGATGACTGGGGTACCTACCATAAAGCCTGGCACAAGTCGGTGGAATAAACAATCATTGTATTTGCCTGCTTTTGCCAACATTAAAAAGTTGTAACATGTTTTTGGTGCCTGGCTTGCCGTAAGAGCGCGGATGATACCACTGAACAAATTGCCTACTTTTTCGCAAAATAGCTCGACGTTCAAACTTCCGCCACCAAGGCTTGTAACAAGTCGGACATAAGCACGACGTTTGCCAACATCTTTTTCCTTTCCCTTCCCTTTTGGAGGATTAGAAATACTTTCAAACATGAGTTCCTCCTACTGCAGTTGTTAGATATCAATGCAATACTAAGAAAGTTACTTGTCAAACCTCATCCCACAGGAGCCTTGAATTTCCTGATTGCGGTTCTACTGAAGTGGACGTAAGTGAGGCACCGATGTTGCCAGTTGAATACGGTGAAATGTTCCCTTTTAATATTTAAGCATACGCACTTATACCATAACCATGAAAGACTTACAGGGTACAGCCGTTTTTGCTTTTATAGTGGTTGTGTCCTTAGCTGTAACTCGCTTGGTTTCCACGTCGTTGTTCTGCCCTCCCTTCGGAACCACAGAGGTTGTCTCTGTGGTATCAATCGGCTGCGAGACTTGAGGTAACCCATGAGGATTTTGAAGCGTTATGACGTCTTGCCTTGGTTCATAATTAGTGAGCTTTCGACGACAGCTGCTAATGAACAGACTTTCTATAGGGTACATCATTCACCAAATCTCTTCCACCCTTGAGACTACCCGCTAGAAATACGTTCCCTGTTGTTGCGATGGCTACTATATGGGAGTGTTCGCTGAAAGGTTTGAAGGAGATGGGGTCATGGATCTCTCCGGAAGCTTCTTTACGTGAATAGTGAAGAGTTATGAGATCAGAGGGAGAAAGAGGTTCTTGAGTGATAGGATGTGTATTGTGGTGCTGTCTGAGAGATTGTTCAGGGCAAAGAGGTCTGATAAGTCGAGTACCTTACTTGAGCCAAGGAATGATATTGACCAAGTCAAATACATGGCCGGTACCGTCCTTATTGCGTGCACAGACAGGATGGGTAAAGGGTTGAAAAGTAAGTGCACAGCAGTCGAAGGGGGTTCTGGCGCCAGGATGTGGTGCTTGGGCTTTGCTGGTATAGTACAAAGATGAACTAATATTTTTGCACGCAACTTAGTACGTACGATTTAAAGCCACTAGAAGATGAATGGGAGCCAAATATTCCAGTATGCTCTGCATGGGTGATATAAAGCTTGTCAGAGTTGCCGTGGCCCATTATTTTAGTCGAAGTACAGTAAGTTACTTGGGGAGGTTTTGTATTTGTAGCTGTTGCCTGTATTTATTTCAATTGTGACCGCGTCCTCTGGTACTAAATGATTTTGCGTGCAGCCGCACGACACAAATCTTTGACGCTGCTGGATTTCCTGGCGCCTTCTCTTCTCACCCGAGGAATTACATCTACCACATTCAGCTTAAGGAAAAGTCCAGTTTTTCTGGATTCTGGATCAGCCGAGAAGGCCAAAGTCAAGCCCACTCTCGTTCATGTCAAGAGCGGATTGTCGAATTCCCAGATCGACCGGTTCAATCGAGCAATTGCTGAACTCAAATCAGCTTCAAGAGCCAGGGACTTGGGGAACGTGATTCGTGTCTGGACGCATCTTCACCGGAATGACCTTCTCCATTTCCTACCACCCTCCCAAATCAACGTAGTTGCAGGTCTACTCGCCAATGTATTCACATCTGGATCACCCGCTGCCTACGATATAGTTGCGCTCGAGGATATGGCGCTTCAAGCTGCAGTCAAACGTTCCACAGACGCGCTGAATAAGTTGCTGGTCCTGTATCTTAAACAAGATAATCCTGACGCTGTTATCAGGCTTTACGAGAGGTTCATGGGGCTCCTTGGGGAAAACGAAATATGGGATGAATCACAAAGTACGACCAACGTGGACTTACAAAGCACCAGCCTGCCGACCCAAAAAAATAACCATAGTGGTCGATTACCTTTCATACCGGGCCGCGTCGAGCTCCTCCTTGCCGTCACTGCAGCACATGCTGAGCGAGATGCCTTTCAAGACGCGCTGAGGACGTGCCTTCGTACTGTTGTTCGGTTTCATCATCACACTACCCAAGCATTTCTCCAGGGACTGCAGTACAAGCCAGATCTCCAGGCTAAGCTTTCTCTGTACGTCGATCGCCTCAGTATCGCACGACTGGTAGCCAGACCCTATTCTCTTTCCAAATACATCATGGACCTATCCAATGCACCATCCATCAAGCTCTTAGAGAGCCTGTACCAGTCCGTCATTGCCGGCTTGTCTGGACCGGATGCATATCTAGCTCCTGATCCCTCAAAAACTACACCCACAAGATCAGTAGCGATGACGGAAGCTTGTTGGACATCGTTCCTGACCGCGTTTCTTAAACGTCGGCGTCGTGATTTGGCTTCCAAATTGTGGTCAGACATGTCAGATCTTCACTATACACCCGGTGTTTCTCTATGGACCGCCGTCATTGACTCATATGAATCCATCGGTGCTATAGACGAGGCTGTCGGTGCTTGGAATATGATGAGGGCTCAGGGCATCAAGCCTGAAGTTCTCTCATACCGAGCTTTAATATCTAGTCTATTCAAAGGACGCAGAGTTGACGAAGCCACGCAATATTTCAAGGCTTTTCAAAAGCTACCCTTCGAGGACTCCAAGAAAACGTTATCTGTGTACAATACTGTTCTTCATGGATTACTTGCTCGTAACCAAGAGAATGAAGCGTACTCTCTCTTACAAACCATGGAATCTGAAGGTCCAACACCTGATCTGGTCACCTACAATACCTTTTTGGCGTATCAGGGACGTCGGGGTGATTTTAAGGCTTTAGCAAGCCTTGTTGGCAGAATGGCGGGAGTGAAGGTTGTCGGAGATGTGTTTACGTTCTCAACTATCCTCTCTGCGTTGCTCAAGGCAGGTCGAGACGACGCCCCGGACCTTATCATCAACATCATGAGGAAGCAGGGTGTGGAACCCAATGTCGCCATTTACAGCGCGATGATTGATCACCAGATTCAGGAAGCAAGTGAGAAGAGCCTAGCTGTTGTAATGCGCATGTTACACTGGATGGACCAGGATCCCAACACCAAACCAAACAGCATCACCTATACGTCTATCTTGGCAGGACTTTGTCGTGGCAAGTGGATGACACCCGAAAAGACAGACGGGTATATCAAAGATATCGACGACCACATGCGGAAACGTGGTGTAGAATTCAACTTAGCAGCATACCACATGCTGATTCAAGCCTGCTTGGAAGATTTGCGACCGCAAGGGCTCACCCGTGCTCTTGGATACTACCAGGAATTGCGTCGGAGGAAATTTTTGCCCACTCATAGTACATGGTACATTTTACTACGCGGGCTGTATATGAGGCGGGACTGGGAAATTGCTGAGGAGCTCGTCACTGATATGTACCAGTCGGGACATGTTCCCTCTGGTGCGATGAAGGATTTGATTGGTAAGATTAAACGTCGGGAAGGTGCATAAAGAATATACACAATATAATCTATCGTAGGCGTTAGTGAACTCAAGCCATGAAGCCATAAAACTGAGGTACAGTACTATAGCTATCACTATGCATGCCTTAGGACCCCAGAAAGAAAGATTTGCCAAGACCGACACGAAGGTAACGCGCATAAGCTGTTAAGATATCATGTTCACCATATGTATCATGAGATGGTTGATTAAGAGACTGACCCCATTGACTCCAGCGCCTCCCAAGCCACTTGCCAAAAAACGGTAGGACTACGACCGAGACTAATGTTTGTAGCTCTTGTAGACTTTCTTCCCACTCTTTTTGTGCTAATCTGTACTCCTCGTCGTCTGTGTGGTAAGAAGAAGTCGAGGAGGTATCATCGAGTGAGGCGTCTGAGTTGGGCATTGCGGAGTTGTGTTGTTTGGCGTCGATTTGGGAGATACTCCACTTGGCGATCAGCGTTGCTGCCTCTTCGCTTCACACTGTTCTTGTCGACCAGTCCGTTCATGCAGTATGGTAAACGCCGCTAACATCCCGCCGCGTCGAAAGCTCGTGGGCCAAAGGTTGCTCTATGCAGTATCTATTTTTGCCAGTCTTGGCGTCTTTCTGGTGCGCGAGGTTCATACTTGTCCAAACCAATTCTAATGTCAGGCAGTTTGGCTACGATCAAGGGTACACGCTTTTATAGGTTTTCTTACACTACTAGACTTAGATTCGTTTCTTAGCGTCATGAGTGGGATCATCACTGGTACCTACTTCAAGAAATACTTCAACTATCCCAAACCTCTTGCTCTTGGATCTATGGTCGCTGTTTTAGAAGTAGGCGCATTCAGTACGTGGGCTGACATCTCCATCCGTGTACGCAACATGACATACCTACAAGTCACATCCGTCGCCGCCGGTCGTGTCGGGGACGTAATTGGTCGCAAGGGCACCCTATTCGTTGGGGCTGTGGTGTTCACAATTGGTGGAGCTATCCAAACCTTCACAACAGGTTTCTGGTCGATGGTAGCTGGTCGTTTTGTCAGTGGTTTTGGTGTCGGCCTTCTCTCGTAAGTCTCGTGTCAGTTTGGGGAGTCATTTCGTAGCCGTTAACGGGGGCTTAGGACCATCGTTCCAATATACCAGAGTGAAATATCTCCAGCGGACCATGTCAGCTAGCTCTTCTTTTTTAGCTTAAGCATACTGAGCCCGCGTTAGCGTGGCGCATTAGCGTGCATGGAGTTCACACTTAACATTGTCGGCTATTCCTCTTCTGTGGTAGGCCTTTTATATCCTTTGAACCAGCTACATTCGAATTTTAATATATTTATACTAGTGGACTGATTACTTCTGCTCTTTTATCGAGTCTGATCTTGCGTGGCGGATACCATTGTTTCTTCAATGCATAATTGGTTCTATCTTGGCTGCGGGGTCCCTTTTGATGCCAGAAAGCCCAAGGTAGTTCAAAAATGTATGTCGGTTAGGATACCTGCTGATCAGCGAATTTATAGATGGCTTATTGATACTGATAATGATGTTATGGGAATGCGGGTCCTTGCTGACTTGTATGGCGGTAATTTAGACAACCCAAGAGCGGTTGCGGAGTTCAACGAAATCAAGCAGAAAGTAAGAGAAGAGGTAACCCATCTTTCCGCTGGCTTATGCTCTTTTTTCAACGTTGAATGCTAATACACCCGGAGCGCGCAAGCGGTGAAGGACGCTCATATCGCACAATGTGGAGGAAGTACAAACGGCGCGTATTATTAGCAATGTCTTCCCAGGCTTTTGCTCAACTTGTGCGTGAAATTTTTGCCACCCCATCACGCCTTTCTAAATGAATTCTTGTAGAATGGAATCAATGGTGCGGTTTTTGTTGTGATCCAAATGACACAGTGTAATGCTAATCTCTAATCATCCAGTAATATCATACTATGCTCGTACGTTACTACCATTTCTGCTATAGATTAATCAACTCAAGAATTGTACAAGCACGAGTGTTTGAAGGTGGGATGGTTGAAAATCTTTTATATCTCATACTCATTCAGTTCTATGGTCGATAGAGGCTGGTTGGATTGGGAGGCAGGCTATCTTAATGACGGGCTTCAATTCACTAGTATATGTCCTCAGCACGCTGCCTCCGTAAGTCAATACTGGTGTATCGCAAGTTTCACATAATTAAGTATGCTTCATCTCCAGCTGGTATCTCGTAGATCGATGGGGAAGGCGCACAATCTTGCTCTCTGGCGCGGTCATAGTGCGTTTTGCCTCATAACGTTTCCGTAAAACAAACATGTTGGCTCTTAGATGAGCGTAGCGCTTGTGGCGACTGGCTGGTGGATGGCTATTGATGTGCCACGCACACCGAACGCTGTTGTCGTATGCGTCATAATATTCAATGCTGCCTTCGGATACAGGTCAGTTATAGGAAACATCTTGAAATTACATTTGTTCACTTATCTATCTCAGTTGGGGACCCGTGCCGTGGCTGTATCCTCCAGAGGCAAGTTTTCTTTCCCTTCTACGCGTACCTTACAAACCCATATCTTGTCAGATTATGCCACTGTCCGTACGTGCGAAAGGCGTCTCTCTTTCCACCGCAACCAACTGGTTTTTCAATTTCATTGTTGGAGAGTTGACTCCATATTTACAAGAGATCATGGAATGGCGACTTTACCCTATGCACGGTTTCTTTTGTGCATGCAGCTTTGTGCTTGGTATGTGAGGGTGTAAATGGAACTTATTTTTGGTTCTGATCTATGACGAATTTCCCGTAGTCTATTTCTGTGAGTTTTCTCCCAGAAAGTAGTGCTTGTTATTGATGTTGACCTTCTATAAATAGTGTATCCAGAAACTAAAGGGGTTCCTCTTGAAGAGATGGATGTTGTATTTGGCGAAGGTACTCAATTCATTCCGTAATTGTGCCGATTATTTTGTCTGACCTTCTCGGAAAGATGCACGAGACGAACAGTTTGATAACTCTTCTGAGAGAGCATCCCTTGTATCAAACACGCTTCCCACTGAACGTAGGACAACCCGTCGACTTGGCGAAGGATCACGAAGCTTCGGGTGGTTAAATAGATTGTTCAATCCTCGCGGAAACCGGACACTCTATGAGCCAATAACCTCGACAACAGAAGATTAGATGATTAGAGACCTTGTTTCTGAATATATCCCTCCCATTTTAGTTCCGCTACATAAATAGTGCTTGCCTTAATTTTTTGCAATCGATCGATTCTTACTTTTCGTGACAATTTGAGGCATGAATATTGCTCCCACCAACCCCCTAGTTCTGTAGCGCAATATGCATTTTCAGGACTACCATGAACGCGACATACTTGGATCCCACGTGACTCATGAAATCCTTTTTCTCTACACTAAGAGCATGCAAGACTCGGTATCACGCACATAGCGCTACGGCTCAGTTGGCCTCAGTCTCTCAGTCCAAATTCGACCCGACACCGAAGCCCCCATCTTACCCAACTTTTGATACCGCTGGTGTACATTCTCCTATTGTCGCCTCATTACAAACCGCCTTTCCAAATGTGCAGTATCCAACGGCCACACAAGCTCAATTCATCCCAGCCATTTTATCTGGTAAAGACGTACTCCTCAAGGACGTGACTGGCTCGGGAAAGTCAGCCCCTGATCCGTTATCACTCGCTTACAATAACTTATTAGAGACACAGGTCGTTTGGGCTTGTGCTCGCGCTTCTGAGCCAGCCTCGCGTCTCGCCACAAGAAAAAATACGAAACGAAGGGTCCAGAACCAGACGCGTCACTTCCTTAGTCATTGTACCCCATCGTGACCTTGCGCACCAACTGTATCGTTGGATCCTCAAAATAATGTCCGTAACAGAACCACCTTCTGAAATCTCTGCTATTGCTCAGGTAGTGGTGCGGGACGGTGGTTCCCATCTTGACAAGGGCTTGCACAACTTGAGAGAAACACCTCCCCATATATTGATTGGAACACCCCAAGCAATCATGGACATATATCGGACGGACCCCCAAGCTCTACATCTCAAACGCCTGTCCAGTGTTGTAGTGGACGAGGTCGATTACCTCATTGAAACTGCGCCGAGGAAGGACCCTAGCAGGTCGTTCTACAAGGCCACTGCCAAAGCAAAAAGAAAGCTGTTGGCGCATCCTGGGGTAACGCGTCAGCTCCTAGACATCATCTTTGCTTCCCGGAAGGAAATGAACGCCCAAAGGAAGGACGAATCTGGGGCATCGCAAAGCCGTAAGAAGGCACAACACGTAGAAAATCCTTCGGATTCGGGGCTGCCACAGTTGATTCTTTCAAGTGCGACATTGCGGGGCCATCTCAATCAATATTTGTTCGAAGAAAGTGGCTGGCTTAACAAGGATTATTTACTCAAGGTAAGGGGAGGCAAGAACCTGCCAGTCGTGCATGAAAAGACCCAGGCCAGGGAGCTGTATCCGACCGATGGGCTTGGGGGTGGCAAAATCAGTCATTCAGTACTACTGGTATCGGAGGATGGTATTGAGAATATTGTTGGCGCTGCTGAAGTATCGTTGGGTTGCTCCGAGAGTCCAGAGTTGCAAACCATTGATCCCCAAGCGCTTTTCGCAGCCGAGGCGGATCCGACATATGAAGAAGGTGATGCAGATCTAGCCAGTGAGTGCGATAGATTTGACAAGAATGTATTAATTTGATGGGTTGACATATGTATTGAAGAATTCGGAGGCACCCAGAGTCCGTTCAATCCGAATGCGTTGGAAGCGATTGCAACTGCGTTTGCGTTGGATGTGCCCTCTGTGGGTCTTCTTGTGTTGCCGTCAAGCTCACCCGTGCAGCGGGCCGTATATGAGCTGCGAGAGATGGGAATCAATGCCCAGATGCTGAATTTGGCAACGGATGAAAGGGGCCGATGTGGTCAGTTGGACAGTGCTGAATTAGGGCAGGAGGATCCGACATTACTGGTTTCAACACTAGCAACGACACGGGGGTTGGACTTGCCAGCACTGACACACGTATTCATTTTGGGGATTCCTAATGGGTCAAAGGTAAACGGCAAGACAGTTGATGCCTACGTACATCTTGCAGGGCGAGTTGGCAGATTTGGTGGAGATGGGAAAGTTATCACGGTCGTGGAGAAGGAGGATTCAAATGTGTCGGTGACACAAGGATCCAAGATGTTAAGAGTATTAAAAATGTTAAATCAACGTCCTGTGCGATTCCCGCACTTTGACTGACGGGGATGGCTGACCGGCACTAAAGTAGTTAGTTTACTAGTATATATAATAATAATATCTTGTTATAATCCTGGAACACGTTTGAGGCTAGTTTGAACTTGCTCCTCCATCATCACCTTCTCCCTTCCGTTCAGAGGATTGGGACCATGCGTCCCTGCCTCCTTTTTGCAGGTGTCCTCACTCTCTTGTCCACCGTTGCAGCACAGTCTCCTTCCCCTTCCCCTTCCCCTTCGCCTTCGCCATCCCTGTCCCTCTCATTGACTACAGCAACTGTAACGACTACCATTACCACAAGAACACGCAATCAGAACACTCTCATTACCTCTCTTCTGCCAACTACATTCAATGCCACTTTCACCGTTACTCCAACCTCCTCGCCGACTTCGTCAGCCTCTGCATCGCCTACTCCAACTCCGATTGTTCTGGTGCTTTTGGTCTTATGCCTTTTTGAAGTCGTTGTGCTCATTTCAGCCCCTTACTAGGACACCAAACTCGATCCCGCTTTTGGTGTACTCGGTGCGATCCTCATTCTAACCGGTCTCCCTTCTGCATTTTGGGGGCACAAAAACAGATGGTCAGCCCTTTACCATGGCCCAGTTATCGCAATCTCTGACACTGCCATGTTTGGATAGGACTTCTTTTTTCCTCATTGGCTTCTACACCCTGTCATTGGTGTGCTTCGTGCTGATAACCAAATTCGGTATTCTTCCCGCCATCAACCCGCCTAGCAAGACTCTTCGCGGATTATTTGTACTTGCATCCGCCATTGCTGGTATTGCTGGAGGTGCTATTGCTATTTTCTTTTGGAAAGCCGCCAGGTATGCGATTGGCGCTTGGGGTGGTTTTGCTTTTGGTCTCTGGATCCAATGCTTCCACAACGGTGGCCTCATCAAACCCATTGCTTTTCGTTGGATTCTGTATATTGGTGTGTAATTCCAGTGGTAACTCTTCGTAGTCCTCACTCCTCTATTTCCGGATGCACAGGTTGTGCCGTTATTGGGTTCATATTATGTACTATACCCAAGGTCTGTCAGCAGCTCGTGTAATTTATCATCAGACGTGGTCCTAACATTCCCTCAATCAAAGATACATTATCACGTTTTGCTTATCTCCACGGCTTTCGTTGGCTCATCCGCATTCATGCTTGGTGTCGACTGCTTCACTACCTCTGGCCTTAAAGAGGTAAGCATCTTACGACTCCAGCAACGCACTCACGTAATTGTTACCTACTGTAGTTCTACATATGGAACATAGGCTTTCGGAGTCTCTTTCCAAAGTTTACGTCCAACGGCATTCAGTTTCCCGTCTCCCAGACGATGCAAATCGAACTCGGCTTGATCGGCGCTGTAGCTCTGATCGGCGCCGCTGTACAGTTGCGCATCCTTGCTGTCCTTCACAGAAAGCTTGATGAAATCACCGAGGAACAAAAGAAACATGATACGGAGGCAGAGGCCCAGGCCGCTGGAAGGTTTGCAGAAGTTTCGCGTGAACAAGCCGAATGGGAAAAAGAACATCCCACTCTTGGCGTACATTCATTGCCACTGATGAGTCCAAGTTGCAGGATCTGACAGAGGATTTACGCAAGAAGGATCTCTCCCCGAGTGAACTTGAAGAACTCAAGCGTAAAGAGGAACTAATGCTGGAAATCCAAACTATCCGCCGATCTATCGATGCTCTTAAATCGGAATCGCCTGTACCTTCCTCATCTGAAACGTCTCGGCGACCGTCCGTGACCTCTCGAAGGACATTGAGTATCGATGCGAGCAGTGCTTTACTACCCATTCCCTCGCACCTTCGACCGCCTCGGGAGAATGATTCGCGTGCCCGCGCACATTCAATGGAGCTTTCGTCTCTAGGACATTCACATCCTGTCGGTGAACCTATCAGCCGACCTACAAGTGTTCCTCCAAAGGATGTCGATTGGGACGCGTATGTACAGGACCGCAAACTTTTACAACCTCCTACTGGCGTAACCGCTCCAATAGCTATCACCACAGCATCCAGAGTACCCGTTTCGCCTGCTGTAACGGAAGCACTGAATAAACGCAAGCAACGAGAGAGTGCGTTGGGCTTTGGGGAGCAGAGCACAGACTCCTCAGAAGATGTCCCTCTTGCTCGGTTGACACATCACAAGCGAAGCTCGTCAGGAGGTAACATTGATAGCCATGTCCCTGTCACGATTCTGCCTCCACGCCGAGCTTCTGGTGTGCTATCGCCTACACCGCAGCGCCCAGGTGCTAGCCGCACGCGAACTTTTGAGGAGTTGAATGAGAGGCATCGTGAAAGGATACGGGATTTACAGGCACCGTTGACCCAAGCGGAAAGGGAGGAAGCTGATATACGAGCTGCGCGACAGCGATGGGAGCGGAACAAGGCTATTGAAAAGGAATCTGTTACTCGTCGGCAAGCGGAGAAAGCCGCTGAGTACAAACGAAAGCAAGGGGGAGAGGATGGGGAGAGGGTGGGCCGGAAGTCCCTTTCGCCATCAGGAATGAAAGACCGACGTCATTCGCGATCGCTAAGCCATGATAGGTTGACGCGTGCGGGGTCTTCTTCAAAACGACTTTCTACGTTGAAAGTCGAAGACTGGCAAAAGTATCAGCAAGAGGTGGAGATGGGGGTCAAATCTGAGGCGCGAGATTCCCGTGGTTTGCTGTCAGCTAGTGGTGTGCCGTTCCCAGATGGTAGTCAGCGCCGTCGCAAGAGCGTTGCCGATCCATGAGTATTGTTACAAAATTTATCATATCTCTTGTGGATGAATGTGGACGATAGGTAGCCGCCCCGTTCGGTTTGGACTTTATAATAACACGACTGTCACTTGGCTCGGCAGTAATAGAAATGTCACGGGAGAAGCCGGATTGAAGCGGAAATAGCCGAAATTTAAAAAGGTTCCCACAGGATGTTTCTTTCGTGAGACCTTTCCCCGCCGTCGCTCTCACGCCTAGTATGTCGGTCTCCCAGGAACCTTTCTTTCTCGACCCCCATCTTCACATGGCCCAGGGAGAGAATGATACACCCAGCACAGACTCCTCCTCAGAAACACAGGTTCAGTCCAGTGTCAATTTACTTGTAATACCTCCTCTTCATATCCTTGTCTCCAATGTAATTCAACATCAAACGCGCTTTAGGTTTCAAATAAACAGCCATCGCCTTTGAATTCTTCCAGAACTCCCTCTCCTGCTCAGCGTCCTATCGCCACTGCTGACCCAAATATTTCTATCCAATCTATCCTCTCTGCATCCAAAAAGGATCCCCCAGCTAACAATGGCCAACCATGGCTACAATCTCCCCATATTCAGCAACAGGAAAATGATTCTCTTGTCGTATCTCAGGCAAGACCGCCTGTTTCCTCTACTGATCAACACTGCTTATTAATCACTTACTCCAGCCCGCGGCCGGGAAGCGCAAGTTGGATGAACCAGGTCAAGAAGACCCACATACAAAGATTCGCCGTATTGTTCGCGATCATGTTACTCATGACCCAAATCGTGTCGTCCCAATGACCACCGTAGTCTGCCTACATGCTGCCGTCGCCCAGAAATCTTACGGAACCGAGAAGCGCTTTCTCTGTCCACCCCCAATCGTCCACATTGAAGGTCCTGTGTGGCACCTGCGCTCTCAACAACTGTCCATGGCCGTCATCTCGGAAAACGGGGATCGTTCATTTGAGCAAAAGGCACCCCTTGACAGTAGTATGACGGCGAGTTTCAAATTCTTACACGTTACTGGCACCGCGAAAGCCAAGAGCTTTCAACTTTCACTCGATATTGCAGAGCCCCCCCCTCCATCTTTGGCGTCTGAAGGCAGCGATACGCCTAGCGGGCGGATCTGGGCTGCGTTTGATTCTGCCCCCGTTACGATCATATCTAAACCTTCAAAGAAAACTGCTAGAACACGTAACATCTCGTCTTGTATCCTGGCAGGAGGTCCGGTTTCCTTGTTCAACCGCATCAACTCCCAAACCGTTCGCACCAAGTACATGACTATTGATCATGCACAGCTCTGTGCCAGTAACGTTGCGTGGTCTGCATTCAACGTCAACGTAGTGAGTCGACCAGCAGAAGCGCCCCCCGTTGGTACGTGTCATGTGATGAGAATTACTTGGCACGCCTAACTCTCATATTCTCAGGAGGTCCTCAACCCGTCACATATGGGTGTGAGATTGTTTTGTCTGATACTCATTCGGGGATATCCACTTCACCTTTGATTATCCGAAAAGTCGATAAGGGAAAGGTATCAGCTGATGACGGGGGTCCCGTTAGCCAAATGCAAAAAATTGCCCTTCAACGAGTCAATCCTGATGGCTCAAGACATTATTTATCTGCTGCTGGGCCTTTGCCTGGCGCCCCTGGTGTTGTAGCACCACCAGCTCCCGGAGTGTCTTCTCAAGCTGGCACTCATCCTCTCCTCTTTCAATCCCCCAGAATACGCGATGAAATGAAAGACGGTGTTCGAGTCATCTCAGACGAGGTCGATGATTATTTATGTTGGACTATTGTTGGTATATGTGAGCACATCCTTGATCGACCTGGTCAGCTATTCATTGTGCTCTCAGCTAAATTTCAGTATACATTCTTCGATGCGCTTGGTCAGAACAATAAAATTCCAGAAACACCAATCACTCCTTTCCCCACTCTTTTCACCGCGCCTATCTATCGTCATACCAACAACACTGTCGAATTAACAGTCTCCAACTTTTTTTACGAAGATCCGAAGACGAGAATACAAACGCCCTTGGATGTCTACCTGGGCAACCTCGGACCCCTTCGCCACCGAATCTACCAAGCAACGCCACCGGGCCCTCTGACTAATATTTCACCATACGTACAAGCTCTATCTGGACCACCCCAAGACGCAGGTCCTTCCGACCCAAACACGACCCCTTCACCCACTCTCAGCGGACCACGCTTTGTGACGTCTACTCATATGCATACCATTGTCGTAGTGGAAATGCCACCTGTAGCGGACGTCATGAAAGCCCTTGAACAGGATGCCCATACACCCAGCACCGAAGCGGCTCGCACTGGTCAAGGCTCACCACGATCTGCAGACAGTACGTCAAATCAGGATTTGCGAAACGGGCCAAGCCAACCGCCATTATCCATCACTGGACGCAGCCTCCCCCTGCTATTTATCCGGGCTTCCGATGGTGTTGGTTATCATTCTGGTCGGACTATTACTTGTGAAAATATTCTTCAACATATTGATCTAGGAAATATGACGGGCAATCCCCCAGTTGGTGGCAATATTGATACAGGGTGGATGGCTGCTGCACAGGCAGCTGCTGCAGCCGAGGGTGGAGCTCCTGGATGGTCTCTGCGTATTATGTAGGACGTTATAGCTGATATCTTTGATTTCGTGTCTGCTTGTGTATGCTAAGAGCCGTGTTTTATGCCAACTATACGTGTACAATAACGTAACGTGATCAAACCCTTCATCGATGGTATAAATCAAATTTTTATATGATTTATATCTTCAGCACCCTATCCGCACCCCCACGACCTCTCAATAATGTATTACAACGACGATGGCATCCGTTCTCAACTTGAATGGTCCTCTACTCTAAACCCAATCTACGCGCCTGTTCCTACAGAAAAAACCAAATTTCTACGCAAGGCCTGTCATTGCGCTGTTTTCCGTATCTATTTTACTGAAACTTCCAGTAGACGTCCATAATTGCTACTATCGGTACCTACCTTCAATCAGCAACAAGCAACTATTAGGTTCAATCTCATTTTTTTTTTCCATCTCATCAGGCCCGAAAGTCAACTCGGCTGAGAAACTCGCAGAACTTTGCCATGCTGGCGTCAACGTCGGTACGTGTATCGCATTTAAAATCTAACCTCCCTTTAATGGTCCTTTAGTCCGCATGAACTTTTCCCATGGCTCATATGAATACCATCAAAGCGTCATCGATAACACGAGAAAGATGGTGGCTAGTACGAAAATTTGCCCTAATATTGCATTTATCGACTGATAATTCCTCACCTCTCCCTAGCCAATCCTAATGGTCGCCCTGTTGCAATTGCTTTAGACACGGTTCGTTAGGCTGGCCTTATCGTCCTTCCCTGAGCATACCTAATGGAGATGACATATAGAAAGGACCAGAAATTCGGACGGGCGTCATGAGAAATAACGAAGACGTGAGTATATCCTCGCTTTTTCTTCGGTGCTTGGAAAAGCTCACGAAACTCCGACGCTTAAGATTTCTGTGCCCGCTGGACACGAATTTATAGTTTCTACGGACACCAAATATAGCGAGAGTTGCGACGATAAAATTATCTATGTAGATTACGTGCGTATTCTTAAAAATCACCTACCAGATCCTGATCTTTATCCCACATCAGCAAAATTTGCCCAGAGTTACAGCGCCTGGCAAACTTATCTACGTCGATGACGGTCAGTACAGCATCCCAAGCTTGTACAGCATCTTTCTTATTTTTCCAAGGCATCTTGACTTTACTTGTTCTTTCGATTGACGGAAATAATGTTCATGTTCGCACACTGAACAAGGGTACTTTGTCTTCGCGCAAGGGTGTTAACCTCCCAAAAACTAATGTCGACCTTCCCGCGTTATCCGAAAAGGATAAAAAAGATCTACAGTTCGGTGTGCAGAACGGAGTCGACATGATCTTTGCTTCGTTTATCCGTCGCGGCCAGGATGTCAAAGACATTCGCACAGTCCTGGGACCTGATGGCGCCAGCATCAAGATCATCTCTAAAATCGAAAATGAGCAGGGCGTCCAAAATTTTGATGAGATCTTAAAAGAAACCGATGGTATTATGGTGGCGCGTGGTGATTTGGGTATAGAGATACCTGCATCTCAGGTCTTCTTGGCTCAAAAAATGATGATTGCAAAGTGCAATATTGTTGGCAAACCTGTCATCGTCGCCACTCAGATGCTTGAGGTATGGTTATAATCAGCATTTTCACATATCCGAGACTAAGCTTAGCTTTGTTTATACAGTCTATGACCGTGAGGAGCCATCCCATGTCGTCCAATCTACGCTAACGCTTTGATGGCAGTACAACCCAAGGCCTACTCGTGCAGAAGTCAGCGATGTTGCTAATGCCGTTCTTGATGGTGCCGACTGTGTTATGCTTTCCGGGGAGACTGCAAAGGGATCCTATCCCATCGAATCTGGTATGTTTCCACCCTCAGAAAAGGTTCTAAGACTGAAATCTTGCCCAGTATTGATGATGGCAGAAACATGCTTGCTTTCTGAATCTGCTATATGCCACGCTCCTCTATATGAAGATATAAAAACGATTCAAGTACGACCAACCGAGACGGTGGAGACGGTCGCAATTGCATCCGTTTCAGCTGCATCAGAACAAGGCGCAAGTGCAATTCTTGTACTTTCCACTAGTGGAAACACAGCACGTCTTATCTCAAAGTATCGTCCAAGGGTCCCTATCCTGACTGGTATGTTGCACGTATTTGATTTTCAAAGTGCATCGGGTTTAACACCACGTACCAATCTAGTGACTCGTAACGAACAAACCGCTCGTCAAATTCACTTACACCGTGGTTGCTACCCATTCTGGTATCCGGAGCCCCGAGGCATCCAAAACCATCAATGGCAAACTGATGTGAGCCATGACTCTTAGGTATTACTGAGCAGCTCACTTATACCTGACTTTAGGTTGACAATCGCATTCGCTTTGGTCTAAGTAAGGCCATTGAATTGGGTATCATCGCCCCAGGTTCGACTATCATTGCTGTCCAAGGATGGAAAGGAGGATTGGGTCATACAAACACCTTACGTATATTGACCGTGCCTACCGATGCAGCAGACTTGCAGCTGCAGTCCTTGCAAGCGTTAGGAGCCAACTGAAGTGTCTCTGTATTTTCCTTCCTGGTAGATTTTAGTTTATAAATTACTATGGATATGTATCATGTGATCGTCCGTCTCTCTGCCCAAACTCAATGACTGGTTACCCTCACGATACCCTTCCCGACTACTCTAATTCGTCAGCTGTACGGGAGAAATTGGCTTACAACCGTCACTCGCAGCCCTGGTTCATACCAATCTCAACCAAAATCCCTGCTGTACGCTCTGCAAGAATCTCCTTGTTTCTGCCAAACCTTCGACGCCCGTACTATGCTAGTGTTGCCCGTTTTGGTCGCAAAGCAGGATCTGTTATATTTCTTCTCGGCCTAACTTTATTTGTGTTCTGTGCATTCCCACTTACAAAGTGGTTCGGTATACGAACAAAGCAATGGTCAAATCCCTTCACTGGCGAGCCCACAACTCTCATTTTCGAACAAGAAGATCTGCGACGGGTATGGCTTTGGGAGGTTGAGAGTGGACATTATCCAAGTACACGACCGAGTAAGATGAACCAGCAATGAAGATATCATTTACCTTTCAATAAGTGCCCCCCCCCAGTTCCAGAAGAACTCGAGTTTCGTGTAGCGCCACGCAATCCCGCAATCCCATTCACAACGAAACCACTGCAAAACTCTCGAGGATATGTCAACTTGACCAGAGGAAGTGGCTCAAACCGTAATTACTTCCTGGTCAAACCTAAGAAGACACGCGATACAGCCTATCCTCCTCGTCCTCCACCTGGTAGTGTTGCGGACATGGATATCGTGATGGAGCACTGTGACTTCTCAAAAAACAAGGTGTGTCTACTCATCAAGTAAGCTGCTATCCAATGTTATCAACTATGGCAGTATGTCCGTGACTGCCTAGAAATCCTTCGAGTTGGTGGTGGCCTGGATACTGGTAGGAGGCTCAGAAGGGGCAATTTGGACGATTGGAGGTATATCTACTTGGAGGACGACGATACCGCTATGCCCCTTGTTGACTACGAATCTGCAACAAGAGAGACTAACAAGGGCAGGGCAGCACGGTCGAGCGAAGATAATGGCAATGTACAAAAACCACCCATCGTACTCCCACCTTTACAGCCTCGACCGCATGTGGCACTTTCCACTCCATGTGACTTCGAAAACCCTCGAGTTTTTCATATGTTTTGGACAGGGCCGTTCACAGATAAGCCCTATACTTCTCTTTTGTCTTTTCTCTACACCCAGAATACTGGACTACATCTTGAAAACTCCCTATATGAGGCTGTTTGCCGCCCAGAGATTTGGATGTGGATCAACCCGGGTCCAGCAGCGGCAATCCCAAACCCTTCTGCACTACATGATATGTACGATGGGCTAAAAAGGAATCCCTGGTCATCACCCTTCCTTCACCCTAGATTCCGGAAAAGCATCTACTTCAAACTTTGGAATACGACGGAACAGTTAGACGGTATTCCAGAGTTAAGAGATGAATGGAGAAGTCGAGATCTCTTTAACTCTGGCGGTAACATTATTGCCGTCGCACAAAATAACAAATCAGAACACGACGAGCCGGAAGGAACTGCGACAAAGGTGAACCACGACAACTTACTCAATCGTGCTGGTTCAAAGTCTTCTTCGACATACGATCGCATGTCGGTCATTCTTTCCGACATGGCTCGTTTTATACTCTGCCACCGCTATGGTGGCACGTATCTGGATGCAGACACTATTTTCCTCCGCGATTGGGAAGAACTCTGGGGGTGGAAAGGTGCTTTTGCATATCGGTGGTCTCGACTGCCAAAATACAACACAGCCGTTTTACATATGAACAAAAACTCCGCGTTAGGGACCTTTCTTTTTCAAACTGCTCTCAGCAACGGCTTGGACTTTCACCCCATGACTGTTTCTCGTTATACACAAGACGCTCACCTTGAGGAGCTTTTACTTCGGCTTCCTGACGCATTGTTTGATTCCGCGTGGTTAAATACGGAAAATTACCAGCGTGATCGGCCACCACAACCTTACTTTACAGCGTGAGCAACATATACTAGGGTAATGATGGGACTATACTAACGTTTGTGGTCGCCAGCTTTGCGAACTTTTTTGATACACCTGTGGTCAACAGTGCAACTCCCCAAGCGACTGGCTTGGAGGGGTTTTTTAAAGGGGCATATTCGTATCATTTCCACAACTTCTGGTAAGGGTCTTACATCTCGAATCCTCATCAATTTTTAGCACTATTCCAGGTGGAAGCCATTTGATCCCGTAAGGAATTGGCCAGATCTAGGTGAACAATTCTTTGCGGGTGAACGAGCAGCGAGAAACTTGACAGCAACTGCCGCCTTCCCTGATTCAGTCGATGATGTTATTGACAAACGAGATCTTGACTGGGCTACGGTTTTGAAGAGGACGTTCGAAGCCTACGTCCGGGGAGAACGGCCCAATATGTATGGTGAATGGCTTCAGTGGTGACTATTTATTGCATGATGTAAATTATCCATTCCCGCATTATCAAGCTAGTTTATATGTCTATGTTGATAATAATACTGTCTGGAGCCGAGAGTCAACATTTTATGTTACTGCGCTTAATTATAGAGTTTGCTGCTGATTGAATATTGGATGCCGGTTTAATTGACGTCTATACTCCGTTTTGCTTGGCTTGCGCAGCTTCTACGGCCGATCTGAATAGCGAGATGACATGCCCTGGGTCCTCGGCGCCAAATATAGCCGTTCCTGCGACAATCACATTGCTTCCTATGCGGGTTCCCGTCAACGGAATTGACCTTGAATAACGGGCTTGATGACACACCTGCCGCAGCACATGTACCAACTGTTTTTGGATTCACACCGCCATCGACCTCGATATCGATATGTGGAAACCGCGCACGCAATTCGGTGACTTTCCGGACGCATCTATCAATGAAATTTTGACCTCCGCGACCTGTCTTGGAGTTGAGATTTTTGAAAAAAAGAAAGCATAAGAATTCAGCGCTCTGTACCTGGGTAGACCGTCATGACTAAAAGCATATCAGCTATCTCGGCAATTTCATTGGTAATTGCGGTGGACGGTGTATCCGGAGAGATAGCGACACCGGCTTTCATGTTACTTGCATGGATCATGTTGATAAGAGCGATAGGATCATCTGTATATAGGTTTAGTCTGGTTCTAAGCAAAGGAGGGTGTAGAGATAGCACAACTGACTGGTTGCTTCAATGTGAAAACAATATAGGGAACCGCCTGCTTCCGCGATAGAGCTTACCCACTTTTTTGAGGCAGGGTGATAACGATCTTTAATGAGGTATTTTGGGAAACGCAGCAAGAAGAATTACTTTCTCTGGTTCAGCGACCATCATGTGGCAGTCCATAAAAATTCCAGGGGCGTTTTTTGTGACACAGGATAAGACTGGCGGTCCTAATGGAGAGTAAGAATATCAAAATGTGTGAGGAGGAGTGATGAAGCATACCCATAGTAATGTTGGGTACGAAGTGGCTGTATATGGAAGTCAATAATGGTGTAACAGAATGGCTACAAGGGTCCAAGTCACCCGTCCATAACATCTGTCCAAGATAGATAAGCACATTAGGTATAGAAAATGGCACAGAATTTGAGAAACGGCTACCCATATGCACCCATGAAGCGCCTGCCTTGACCATGCGTTTACATTCCGCAGTGAGATTACCGAAATCTGCGGCGAGGACAGAAGGTGAGATGATAGCTGGAGGCATTGACAATCACATGACCAATCCTCTGAATTTTCCCGTTTAGCCATGACGTAATCCAGCGCAGCAGCACAGCCACGTGCGACATATAACGCGGGCAATTTTTTTTAGGCATACTTGTATCCCCGCCCCCGCCCCCGCCATGTACTTTAAACCAGCACTCCTCTCAGTTCTAGCTGTAATCGCAGTCAATGCAGCTCCAGAAGTTCAGCCCCGTCAAGGTATGTTACTTATTCATCTATCTATGGTCAACAAAATCAACTTGTTCCCATAGTTGACAGTGTCTTCAACTCAATCACATCCGTCGCTGGTTCTGCAGTCACAGCAGGAGGTAACTTTTTTATCTGTTGTTTCATATAACGAGTATCGCTAAATCCAGGTCCTAGTTGGTGACATTACCTCTGTGGGCGGTAGTATCGGTGGCCAGATTACAAGTGCTGCTGGCGGGGCATTTGGAACAGTAACATGTCAGTTGTTACTCAGCTCATACCATCACTGTACTGATCCTTCCTCTCTTATAAAAGCAATCGGTGGACAAGCGGTGACCATCATAACATCTGGCGCAGGCATCGTGACCTCTATTGGCGGTTCCGTGTTCACGATCGCCACCTCAGCAGCAGGTTCAGTTGCGACTCGCGCAACCTCAGCGGCAGGTTCACTAGCATCAGAGGCGACTCAGACAAATGCCGCTACCACCGCCCCCTCCTTTGGTTTCACTTCCTCCCATGCCATCGGCTTAGCCACTGTCGTCTGCAGTGCGCTCGTTGGCGCTATAATCACCCTATAAACTCCAATACCAAGATCCTTCGTTCTCGAAGAGTTACTCTTCTTATTCACTCCCTACTACATATATATATACAGTACTTACGGAGTTCGGACAATGACAGTTTAGTTATAGCAACCATCAGATGTTCCTCACGTATATAATAAACACATAAGCGATGTGTGGCTGTTGTCTTTGCTCTGGCTAGCCCCCCCACCTAATAAAATGAAGCTGGTCTTCGTTTTGCTGTTGACAGCACTAATCACATCGAAAACACATGCACTCCCCACCCCCAAAGCAATACTTTCCCGACGGGACGCCAACAGTATGACAAAACTTACTTTTCTTTTTACACACTAATTATATTTTTTGGTCTAAATCAGGTAGTCTCCTTGAACTTGTAACGCAATACCTAGGGAGTAAGCAGAAAATAGAACAAGGTACGATGGCAGCTCACAGCGAAGGTTAGCTCAAACGAGTCTTGATAGCCAACAACATCAAGGCGCACGCTGAGGCGCAAGCAAGTCTTAAAGAAGCAGCTAGTATGTGCATCTTGGTTCTGTTGTTCACCTGGCCGCCTGCTAAATTACTTATTTCTAGTCAAAAGCATGATCGGTTTCGCTAACCTACAAGTAGCTACAAACTCAACTATTGCGGTCTCAACAAATACTGGTTTCCTGAATACCAACCCAACTTCGGCTTCATCTAGCTTATCTGCTCCAGTGCCCGCGCCCACGCCTTCCAGTACAGCCTATCCTGGCACGACTGAACCCTACACGATCATTGTGCCCACTGGTCCTGCAGTGGTTTATGCGTTTCGAGGAACAACGAAAACGGTATCGCTGAATCCAACGACAACAACTTCAATCAAAACAGCTTTGTCTGCTACAACGAGCGCCCCACCTAGTAGCATTTCTGTGACTCTTACCACACCCATGAACAGCGTCCCAACGGCTTCACCGACCTTAGGTTCTACGACACCAACATCGTTAGTCGCCTCGCCACCTACTCCGGCTAGTGCTCCGACCGGCGCCCAGCCTGTCACGGTGCTCAACCCTACTGGTCCCACGATTATACTCGCTTCTCAAGGTGGAACTCGAACCATGACATTGAGTACTACACTGTAACAGCTTCGCCAACGTTTTACTTGCTAGTATAGCTTTGATCGTGCCAATGCATCATATTTGAGGATTGTGTGTTTATAGGATTGAAACTGCTCGTTGGGGCAAGGAGTTGGCGCGAACTGTAGAAATTGAACCGAAAATTAGTGGAGTGTGGAATCAGGCTGCAATTCTACCTCAACCCTAGACCGGTGACCTTGGTCACGTATACTAAGGGACGGAGAACGGGTGGTTACGAGCCTACCTCAACCCCAGGTTAGTCTGGTTGTTTTTCTTCAATAGAATTATCTGTTGGCCACAACCTATTGAATTTAAGGTACCGGACAGAACTTTTTGTTTTTGGAATACTCCAGCTGTTGATATCGAGGCCTATGTTAAGGAACCCTTGAATTACATCCCATTGCAGGTCGCATTACCTCTCATGTAAACAGCAATAAATTACAAACGACAGCTAAGGTGTTCAGAACAAAACGGTAATAGATAGAACTACAGTAACGAGTTAGTTAACCTCCAAAATGGCGTCCTCTGCCCGGAGCAGTAGGCGCTTAGTATAAGTTTCCGTCAGTCGATAGACATGGTACAAAGCCCTGAGAAAATGTGTGTCAAATTGTGACCACAAAGGAAACCGATGCAGATACACACTTTGCAGCGCCGATGACTACAAGTGCAACAATCAGAACTGCGGCTATGTCGCGAGATTGATCACGTCTCCGACGGCTGCCCCTTTGCCGCGCCAGCCATTGGAGTGGCCCCAAGAAGGGCACAGAAAGTAACATGTAGACAAGCGACCCGGCACCCACCATCGGAAGCCCAAGAATGAACCGTCGTACGAGGCTCATTATAAGTCCTCGAGGCTTGGGCTCCGCGAGAGGGGGGACCACATTTAAAGGGCGCCTAGCCCTACCAGGAGCCTCATCGAACAAGCCAATAGTATCTTGTTCTTTGAGAATACGAAGTGCGGCTGTGATGAGGTCTTGTACAAGGCCTATGGGTGAGACATAGAACCACCCAGAATAAAAATATGACGTTGTTGGCTCTTCGAACAGCGACATGGAGAATGTCGTTAAGAACGAAGCGACCATAACAATTACGGTGAACAGTAGACCGGAGATGCCTCCTACAATGACTGTAACCAAGATGGCTATTAGCTAGATGTGAAGTAACATGGGCACGACTGTACCTGGGTTAGTAGCGATTCCGGCGATCTTAGTACGTGCAAATCTATATTGATAGTGACATTGTGGACAAGCAAAGAAGGCACTGTGGGATGCTGAGGTGTTCCTCCAAGTTTGGAGGCATTTTATGTGTACATGCTAGATAAGAAAGTATAGACGTTTTGCAACAACGTCAGGACGAATTATAAAGTAACGTACGCTAATGGAACCCTTGCAGAGACATGGACGTATGAGACGACCAAGTTCCGATTCAGCAGCTACGCCGTCTAAGCAGATCCGGCATTGCTTTTCGTCTTGCGGTTCAGTTGCCTCTGCTGGCATGTCTGTGTCATTCCAGAAGAACGGCATCTCAGCTCATACCCGCTAGTCACGTGTTTTTTCGTTCCCTCTTGCTCATTGTATGGCACAAAGTCCAGCGCAAAGCGGCCACCTAAGGATAGTAGGTGCAGTCGCCGGTATAGGTAGTGGTGAGTATTTTCTTATGAGAACTGCCCTCTTTGGCTTCAAACATATTCTCTAGGTTTAACCAAAGTAAACGCTTCATTCTATTACTCGACACTTTCCTGACGCGGCGACTGACAGGTCGCAGTGGGACATGGGTGAGATTTAAAATTTTATAACAGTCAGTGTACAAAACGTTTATCTTACGCTTCCAATGCTTAAATTCTCTTGACATCCACTCAGTTGCAACATTTCCTCACTCCTCACAAGGTTTGACACCATCAAGACTCGCATGCAATGTTCCCCTCCAGGATCATATCGTGGGGCTATAGACGTGTTTTCGAAAATTTTACGCCACGAGGTACCATCCAACAAACGTTCAAACCCCAATAAACACTCACTTAAATCAAGGGTCCTCTCGCCTTCTACAAAGGGGCTACTCCACCTGCTGTCGGATGGGCGGCAATAGATTCTCTTCTCCTTGGCTCGCTACATAATTATCGCCTTTTTTTTCTCCGGCATGGTATGACCGAACCCACTCCAGGAACTGGAGTTCCCCGATTAACGCTGCTGGCCCACGGCGTGGCTGGCCTCTTAGCTGGCTGGACAAGGTGAGTTCCAATCGCTCTCCTTTGGTAACCTGGTTGATTCTTCTCATCACCAAGTACTTTAATTGCTACCCCTGTGGAGCTTCTTAAAGGTCCTTTTTGCAGAACCATTCCGTTCATCCCACATTGATGATTTGCATATAGTTAAGCTACAGCTGCAATCTGAAAAATTGGTAGCCGACCGCCAATTCAAAGGTCCTGTTGATTGTGCCCGCCAAATTATACGTGCCCATGGCATCAGTGGCTTGTGGTCGGGTTTTTCGGGAAGCGTGGCGTTTCGCTCCAATTTTTTCTGGATGTTTTTGTCTTTTGAAGTCAGCGGACCTTGATGACAGACTGTTCAGAGCACACGCTAACCTTAAACTGTCAATTCAAGGCCCTTATGCGTGGCTTCTCGCGCCTATCGGGGACGCCCTACGAGGTACTGCACCCCACATCGGAACCGCTTTCACTAACGATTTAATATACGCAAATTTTAAGATAAACACAGGCGCTGCAAATTTTCTCTCAGGCGGCCTCGCGTCGTTTGTCTTCTGGGGAATGGGCATCTCGGCTGATAATGTCAAAAAGTAGGGTCCTTTCATTTTCCGACTAGTTGCTGGATGAATATGTCTGCAATCTTGACAGCCGAATGATGTCACATCCTTACCCCTTATACCCACGAAAGCTTTCGGTGGATAAAATTAGCAGGCCCTCCTTTCTCTCGACCGCACGCCACATTTATGTGTCGAATGGAATCACTGGGTTTTTCCGGGGTTTACAGCCCTGTCTACTTCGTGCTTTCCCTGCTAATGCTTGTGCATTTTTTGTCTATGAAGGTACCTTGAGACTTTTGGGCGCTGAGAAGGTATTCCTTTTTTCATGGATCGCTCCATGCGACAACTCATGCTCTCCCTAACAGACGCGGCAATAGACCTTTCAAAAAGATCACACGGATAACTATAGAATAGAGTTTGCTCACGAAAACCCTAGACTAACTATCAGAAATAACGAAGATCGCTTAAGACTGATTTAGACTTTATCTATTGGCCCCGGAATTAATGGAGTAGACAGCACCTATTAAGATATTATTTATGTGTAATGCGTAATGTGCTACCAATCATTATGATGACGCCACATAAAACATAAACGGCAATAAGTAATTGGTTGATGTTAGAAATCAAGAAGCCTTTTGGTCGAGGCTTTCCTTGACATCTGGCAGGTTGCGAGACTCGTCTATTAGATATAACATCTAGAAAAGGTGCTGGGTGGAAGCATGCAAGGCCAGTGACCTTTTGATATAGCACGTTCCCACTCCTCTGCATGTGAACGATATAGGTCGAGAGCAGCTCGGGCATTTTCAAGCTGAAAGAGACAGCCATGTGAGTAAACCGCAAAACATTAGGATCTACAAACTGGATGGTGTTGACCCTCTTGACATCGCCGCCCCATTAGTTGCCAAGCTAGGGTCTGGAGACCTACAAGGCCCTGTGCGCGCAAAGCGTTCCTGAACGGCTGCGTTCCGTGAGTGAGGGGCGGTGGCGCAGGTATAGAAAAATTATAAGGAATACCATATACAAGGCAACATCTCGAGTGTTTGCCGCTGGGTGTGGAATACCAAGCACTTCATGGTAAGTCAGGCCCGGTGGCACTATAGAAATATCAAGTCGAGACGTTGCCACTTGCCAGAAAGATCTTGCCAGATGCTGTGCCCAACGATAACCCTCCCTTCAATCAGGCCGGCAACATGCCGTTGAACGGTCACGAAGGGCCAAACGTTGCCTATTGAAAGAAATTCTAAGAAGAAAGATATGGTGAGACAAGAAAGGATGCAAACCGGGCACAAGATGCGCTTCTGTAATCCCTGTTGTCGATGACCTGTAATCCGTAACCTGAAAGAAAAAAAGCAGTCAGCGACGCTGAAAGAGTCATCAGAAGAGAAAAAAAACCACGCCTGAGTCGTCGGACCAACAAATTGGTCGAACAAGACTTGTCCTTTATAGTCGACAAGAACAACTCGACTGTAGGAAGGTCACCGGTTGTGTGTGATTACAACTTGAGCAGAAAAAACATACGCTAGCATTGATGTTGTGCCACCGGGTCCGACTCCAACATTAGAGCAGGACAAAGCTATAAAGCGCTCAGTGGACTGGGGAGGGGCCATGTATAATTTAAAGGAGCGGAGGGGTTATGAAAGAATTTATAGGCAAAAAAAAAACGGCGAGGCATGGTTAGTATGGCGTCCTTGAGATTGTCATTGCGTAGATTGTTCGGCAAGCAATTGACAGGGTTAAGACTTGTATATATATATATTTTGGTCCTTGCCATTGCATGAAATAGGGTGAGATTGACATGAAGCGAACGACAAGCTCAAGGGGAGCAAGCTAGAGGTGTCAAGGATTCTTATAACCGGTAACCGACAGGGATCGACCTCCGTTGGGACCGTGTGTAGAGAAGCCAGAAGGAGACGTCGTCACATAGCGCTAGTTGACGAATTGCCAGGGACTTGTGGCAGAGAAAACGTCAGTTCCAGATCAGATTCGTTCAGCATCCGCTCAGCGCACAAGATCGCGGTGCGCACGGCTCAAATCACGTCAGGTAAGATTTGCTTGCTCGCGGCGATTACAGCATCCATTAAATTACTATACCGTATCTAGTCTTCTACGCTGGTGCCTATCACTTGACAGACGTCTTATCAACCTCCGCCAATGTTGACTTTCTCTGCCGTTACCTCTGTAGAGCTTTCTTGCCGGCGGTCGAAGGAGCACAGGCAGCCGAAATACGAAAGATCTACCAACTAGCCTTTCCATCAGATGCCACTTCTCGTATCTTTGTCGCGATCTCCTTTCAGAGCGTAGCATGATGTCAGCTATGTCTTTGCGTCCTTCTTTCAAAGCCAACTCTGTGACCCGCCGTCTGACACGCCGATCTATCGTGCTCCGGCCCCACCGTTTTCTAAATGTACGGACAATATTCCATGCGACGGTCCCACAACGCTTGGCTCTTCGCAGCGGTTCGAGAAGAAGGAAAAGGGTTTTCGAGCTGGGTCGAAGGGAGGGGTTTGAGGTAATCAAAGACACCATCACTCTGCGCATTTCGTAGAGTCGCGCAAGTCCACGTTGCGAAGATCCATGGGCAATGAACAGATGGATAACGTCCAGACACGCTTTCGCGCGTGATGTAGGTAGATGACGAGATATACTGGTAAAATAAGTCTTGGCCAGAGTAAGAGCTTCAGCGTGTTTTTGAAGGTCGAGCATTATCCGAACTAGGGAGTGTATCGTGTTTGGATGCGTTTGAGCTAAGCTGTTGCGCGTAAGGGTTGGCCGAATTTTCATTAGGGCACGGCGACGCTCTGCGTTTAAACTAGTAGATTTCAGCGGATCATTGGCATCGGTGGGCTTGGGTCGTGGCAAATTACCGCGTTTCGGCAATCTGAAAAACTCCACCCAGATTAGAAGTGGAAGGGGGTCACTCGTTCTTGAAGAGGAAGACTTCTGAGCGATGTGCATGGATTCATTCCATGCCTGTTCCCACAATCCGGATTCAACAAGACACCGTACCCTTAATTTCCAAGTTTCTAGGTTTCCTGGAATATTTCCGGCGTGCATGGATGAAAACAGCCATTTGGCGGACCCATATGCACCGTTACGCAGAGCCAGGTATATCAACAAATTATAGGATCGCGTTGATTGAAAACCGGAGTGCAGGTCGTGGTAGTCTATTAGGTCGGGAAGCTGAACGTTTTCGTTGTGATAATATGAAAGATGCATGATGTTCTGGTGTAGCATGGACTTGCTTTTGGCAAGTGGGTACGAGCGGTCTCGACGTCGAAAGGTGCGATGGCTGACCGACGTGCCATACACGGATTCGTCGTCCCAATACCACGGCCTTTCTGAGGAAGACAATTCGTATGCCGCAGTGCTGTAGAGAAAATGCCATGCATCAGAGTCTTGGACGCTGTTCTCGTCAAAGAACGCAAGGGGGGGTGTCACATGGGTATTTTTCGGCCTGACTCTCTTGTGGGGGGTGGAAGACTGGGATGGCTTTTGGTGTTTGGGCTGCATTATTGCTGAGCCAAAGCTTCTGGTCCATGCAGTCCCTGCTGCAGCCTGAAGGATATGAATGAAAGGATTCGAGCCAGTGCATGAGAGGATGGAACGGAGAGGACGATGGCACATACACCTGGCATGGAAAGTTCTGGCTTTATTTAACTTAGCTAAGTCAAATTATATTGAATAAACGTTATCATTATTATTTATTCATCCATTCGTTGAGGCCCCGTCCGTCCTATGAGCCATCCCACTCGAGACACCCATAGATCTCGTACGCTACGCATCACGTCAGTCCCAGTTCCGTCTGCCATCTCGTCTAATGTACGCTCCCATCCTCTCACAGTCTCACTGCCAAACATTCCTCCTTGCCTGTTGACAGCCTCATCAACTTTCAAAACCCATGCCTTCCATTCTTCCGACAACCGTGGAAGAAGATGCTCAAGCAGCTGGGACTGAGCAAGCGCGGGTTGCGCCATAACATGATTCATTACCGCTGACAAAAAAAGGAATGTTTCTGATGGGTGTGATTTATCTTCATGCAATGATCGAAGGCCGGCGATATGTGATGGTCTCTCTGAGGCTGGCGATAACGAGAAATAAGGAAGGTAGGAAAAACATGCTGCCGCAAACTCCGTAATATGTGGTCGAAGGCGTGAACTGATGTACGAATCGCGCATCCCACCGTTGTTATTGTTATTGAGCGCATGTCCAAACGCAGGAGAACTGCCAATCTGGCTTTTACCTCCGGAGGGCGTGGTAGATTGGCCTGAGTGAATGAATGTGGGTCCGGAAGAGTAAGGATAGGCTTCTCTCAGCTTCTTTGCTGATTGGCTGAGAGCTCGAAGTGCCATTTCGAGGGTTGGACGCGGAATAAGGGGAAGGACAGCCGATTTTAATGATGGTTGGGTTTGCAGCAGAGACGTTAGTATTGGTAAGAGTGATTGCGGGGGTAAGCTCGCTAATGTTACAGAGTCAGTGGAAACGTTTGAATGGCAGCGAATGTGATATACTCACCTAGCAGCACACCGATGTCCACATCTTGGTCATCTGGGGCACCCGAAGTCTCGTTCTCCTTACGTTCTGTATTATGGACTTTAAAAGACGTATCCTGGGCTGTTACTCGAGCCCGCTTCGGTGCTGCACGTTTAAGTCGTTCTGGTGTAGGGCTACGATCCATGGACAAATCGTCTCGAAGGCCAGACTGTCTACTTGTCTCTACATCGTCCTCAGCCTCGATTCTTCTTTTCTGTGGTCGAAAGTTCGAATACTGATTGACAGAGGATGCAAATTGATGAAACGCTGAAGGGTTGGTATGCCCGAGAGTCGTGGGCTGCCGGCCAACGGCGACTGTAGGTGGGGAGGTTCCAAGGCCAAACCCAAACCCAAAGGGAGATGGAGCATGAGATACGGGACGAGGTTGAAAACTGATGGGATGCTGAAGAACGTTGGTCATAAGCAAGACGGGTGGAGTTTGTTGGGCAGCGCGGTGAGTGCAAGGTCGATGGCGATAGGTCACACGTGACTACAACCGGATGTATAAAAGTTTGGCTTGTTATTTTAAAAAAAAATTTCGTTTCTATTGTGAACTTTATCCTCTTCTCAGGTGTGTACTGTTCTTGTCTTTGTGCAGTGAAGATACAATAAAAGAATCGCTACTTCGAGGCCACTTGGCTCATGATCTCCATTTTATACCCAAATTTCTGAGCTGCTTCTCTCTTGCCGCAACATCATGCTCACTGTCGTTGTCACACAGGCCAACAGCTTATCATTGTAAGTGCTACTCTTTTAACACTGTATGATGCACAAAATAGAAGTCAAGCCCTGATCTTTGTCTTAAGGACAAGCTTTGATGATTCACCATGCTAATACTGATACTCATTGCTATTGACTTGATGCATCAATACTCACATCTTCATACCAGGTACCGTTGCAACTGTCTGGTGTTGGTGTAAAACATGAAGAGCGGGTATCGATTGAATTAATGTATATATATACTTCTAATATTGCCACAAAAGATTAGCTGCCCACATAATTAACACTCCAATGACTAGTCTCGTCTTCACTCCAAATTTCTCCCCTTTCCATATGTGAAACCAAGGTGGTTGTAGAGATTGTGATGATTGCGCAAGACGATCAACCCAGCGCCGTGATCTGACTGGTCTCTCGGTGTCAGGAGTTGCTGCATCTTTCTGGGCGTCTGTTGTTGCAAGTGGTATGGTCTCATGAGGGTCCCCGTTAACAGACCGGAACGTTCCAATATCCCGATGAGTTGAACTCGAGGTGTTAGGCCGTGTTACGGTCGGAAGAGATAATTTGGTTGTATCAACACAGATCCAGCCCGTGATTGCACTGGTAGCATGTGCCATTTGGTCTGATACGTAGATGAACATGATAGTTGTCACCACAAAGTTGACGGGCCGCCACCTTGTTGCCGGAAGGACAAGCAGAACGCCCTTGGTATCTCCTGCTAACCAGAAGTGGTATTGAATAATAAACGTTTCAAGCGAACATCTGCCGATAAAGGCAAAGGCTGAGGAGGATGCAGACCGGAGGATGGTACTGGCATTTCTGAGGGTAGCAAAGGCTAGAACAGGAAGAAAGGAAACGTAGGGGTGCCATTTATTGTAGGTGAACTTGGATGGCTGCATCAATTCAAATGCAAGAAACCAAACAATGGAAATGGCTGAAGCGACTATTGCGACTGTTTTGGCTACAGCCCAATGTGTATGGTCCGTTGCACGCGACTCGCGAACCTTGATCGTGGCAATGGCAGCCAACATTCCAGCGTATACAATCCAAAGATCAAGCGTAAATCGGAAATCCCATTCTTTTGCGGACCAATGGATGGCGAAGATACGGCCCAGGAACTTGAATAATGTCTCTAAAGGCCAGCTTTCCTTCATGAACCAGGTAACTAGAATGGCTGAGACCAATATTTTGCAAAGCACAAAAGAGGTGCGGTCGTTGAACCGCGAGCCGACCACCATGGTGAGGTATATAATCAGGAACCACATCGAAACCAAGGGAGAGAAGTAATATGATATGTAGTTGGTGTTCATCGTATATGCAAGACAAACTGTGAGCAAATTGAGTCGAACTAAAACCTAAAAGAGCTCGTTAACTCCATAATAGTCTTTAAACACGAAAGGCGCACTTGAGCAATTCGAAGAAACCCAAAATCCGCTTTCTTGAGATAGAACGTCGTGTGGCCATAGCCAGTCATAAACAAGTACGAAGACACAAGGACTCGGATAGGATTATAGATGCCCGACACCTTAGAGGCGCCTGTATAATGGTAGATCAAAATGGCAACTGCGAGGAGCATTCAACAAGCTAAGTAAAAATGGCCTGGTCAAACACTAACTTTGCATCCAGCCTTTCCATTCATCGGTTTGATCTCTGTTTAAGAAACCCAAGTCCTTGTCTCCACGCTTGATTGTAACCAGTCCGAATGCAAGGGAAACAAGAGACAAGAATCCAAAGGTCCAAGCGTTGAACTGTTTCTGCTCCTTTAGCCACAATCCTGTTCGATCAGCGACAAATATGAGAGCAATTCCAGCACCGAAAATGATACCGGGATTCCACTCTTCTGTCTTCAGTGAGGTTTGTTCTCTGTGGGCTGCACATTTTAAGTTCGGTCAGCCAAACAAGTCAGGTTCTTTGAACCCTACCTCGTCTCAACGAGAAAACAAACAATGTCGGAGCCCAGAGGCTGATGATGGCTATGATGGTGAGTTGCAACAGTGGGGGCCATGGATATTGGCTGCAACAGGTTTTATCCAATGGGAACCTTTTCGGCATGACATCGTTGCATAGCAGGTTGAGCAAAATGATTGCTTGCGTACTGACGAGGGCATTGGAGAAATGTAAACCGTCTTTCGTCTGAGACTCATCAAGCATCTGGTTAAAGACCAGAGGCAGTGACACCGGAATGGCTGCTTTATTATGAAATCTAGTCAACCCAGAGCTTTCTGAGGGGTACAGCCGGTGGTATAAATCGGAATTCATCGCGTCGATATCCGAGGGCCGTATGGTCAATGCGCGGTCCTGATTTAGCTTTGACGTCACTACTTGCTCGATGGGTAGATATACAATTTCATCTGCAGGTTTCACCGGACTCTTCTTGACCGCATCTAAAATGTGTTCCGTATTAGCCTCCCATGAAGCCAGGCCACCCGAGATATTTGCGTGCCGAAGATACCACAAACCGGAGCCCATGACTAACAACGCTGGACGATGTGTTTCGTCACTAGCGGACTTCAAGATATGGAATGTACGTGTGCTGTTGAGGTACGGGTCCCATAAGAAGGATAACCGGCTGCCGTTTCGTACGTATAACTCGTGGTCGGAGTGCTTTAAGCCGTCGTTTTGAGGTGTAGTCGGCAGTGTCGGGTCTAGCGTATGAGCAAACTGAAAGAACAACGTGCGCGTTATCGAATCCCCGATAAATGTTACAGGCCTAGACTTCAAACACGTAGATATTTGCTCTGGCTTATAACGGTACAACATGCACCCTATGTGATTGAGCGGTCAGCTGTCTTTGGACTAATTTGATACTCACCATTCGGTTGCCAATTATTTAGTCCCGCATCCAACCAGCTCCCACTATTGAGTAATGCCCCACAATGGGTATGGTCGGACCAGTCTGATCAAGGTAAGTAGGAAGCTACGTTATACGGAGTGTCGGTGTCATACCAGCTACAAGGTATCGGATGAGCCCAGCAAAAATTGCGAAGGCTATTGTAGCCTTACCCACGAGATGTGGCCAAGTTGGATTCAGGACAAAGGAGACCATAGCTGACTAGAGGACAGCTTCTCGGACAAAATGAAAAATCTAAATTGTCATTACGTAACATATGTGTTGTAAGTAAATTTGTCCATGACAATAAGTTACAGTCTGTTCAAGGAAGCGGAATTACAGGACGCGACATTATGACAAAAGGCTAGTTTTAGTCTTACGAGCCAACCGTAGTCAGACCTAAATCAAAGATGGTAAGTTTTTCATCGTACGCTTGGATGGAGAGATATATACCAGTTCTGTGGAGCACTTAGCGAAGGATACTACACGTATATATATATAAACGTACCCTTTGCAGTAGTTGTTTGCAGCGATGGGAAGACATGATAGATAGCGACACCCAGAGCACGCTAAATGGACCTTGTGAATGGATTTATGCCATATGTCTAGAGACACACCTGCATAGGGATCCGATGTGTAAAAATTCCGTGTGAGAACGACAAAAAGTATAATGGCAAGAGGAATGGCGACAATACGAAAACACCACACAATCAATTTGTGCTGTTTTGTGACGCTAATAACAGGATAGAAGGTTGTTCCGACGAGCAAACCCATAAGAAAACCTCCGAGGTGAGCTAGAGCCCAGGTTAGGGAGAGAGAGGTGAAGAAGTGTCGACGAACCAAAATTATCTATGACTGTATGAACCAAATGAGCAGAGTTGTCTAAAATTTGAGGAAAATAGCATACAAGGGATGAAACCGATGGCGACGCCAACACACAACTCTACGGTCATGAAAATAAGCTAAGCACCGGACCATGAGCAAACTATGTCTGGTGTAGGCATTAATGCTCACCTTGCGCACGGGTCTATACTGGTATCTCCAGTGCGCGAAAAGGTCCACCCATGTAACCTATTAAAGTCAGACCAGGTAAGTTCCAGGTAAGTTGCTCCATCGTGCTTGGACTCACCGCCACTGTCCCGAATATCGCACCACTTGCGCCGACAGAAGGCAACCCAACCAGCGCAAAATTACCACCAAGGATGTTTCTAGAGTCCTCAGTCAGTTGTAGCAGCAGCAAATATCTGGCTTCCCTCAACGAACCCAAAAATTCCTGCGGCGAAATATGTTATGAGGAATCCACTGGATCCCATTTCGCGTTCTATCTATTATGGCATGATATATGAGCTAATTGTCACAGCTAGATTGATTTTTTACTGACCTGGGCTGACAATGTAAGTTGAGCGAACATGTTCAAGAGGAGGTGTATAAACCCCGCGTGGAGAAATATTGGCACAATAAACCTGAAGCGAGACGCATATTTTAGTAGCTGGGAGCGGTTCTACCAAAAGACAAACCGGAACCACTGATTGGGATTTCGGTCGTGGAAACCTAGAGAACCATGATTGTCAGGGTTATTTGTGACACCACCCGTCAGAATGCTTACCGCCAAATCCGCAAACCGCTTCCAACGAGCAGATTCGGTCGGGAGGGTTAGCAGTGTTATTCAAACCTTGTAATATTAGTAGAAAGTGAAATGGCAGGTATCTTTACATACATGCGAAATTAGTGGACGGGGGAACGGCATCGACAAGCTTCATGCACGGCGGGAAGCGCGCACCAACGTTGATTAAAGCACTAGATGACGGGCCGAGCATGGGGTTAATTACCGGCTAGATGATAATGGTTAGTCTCATTCAAGGCAAGAGGAGAACAGTACCTTTGTAGAAACTGGTGTGCCTTGTGCTCTAGAGTTGACGACCAACTCATAGATGAAGACGCCTATCATTATGGCGGTCAAGGTCCATACTGCAGGCCAAACTTGGTAACTTGATCCTCCGGATGAAGAACAAACGCACCAGCGAAAGGGTATCTCTGTCGTCCAATTCCCCGTTTTTTATCTTCAATCCGTTGTTCAATGGGATACCTGCCCTGAGCGAGGAATTTGGCAAATGACGATTTCTTTTCCGAGGGTGTTGCATGGCCAGGAGGTTCTGCATATTCTTATGAATCAGGATTAGCTACAAATCGCTCAGAGGTGCAAGAGCAATAACCAACCAAGATCCTGGTAACTTTCCGATCGACCAATTTCCGCGGCATTATTGACGAGAGATGCAGCCTGGGAGTCATCCAAACGAGAACCTGGCACCCTAGGGTGACTATATTCGTCAAGATGATTTTTTCTAGAATATTCTGCATCGTCACTGGGTTCCCGAAAGAAAGCGGGTCTGGTATATGTGTCATGTTGATTGTAATTCTGGGTGTCGGGTTGAGGGGAAGTCACTAGGTTGTGCGTAATGTCACCAGTGTAGCTTGGCGGCCGAGCCTTCTCGTCGTGATGATTGGGTAAAATCATTTAGCAGATGGTAAGGGTATAGCTCAGAGCAAAACCAGGGAGAAAATAGCTGGGAGAGCGAAGGAGAAGCTGACGTCGGAGACCTGTCTCCTAGACACACAGCTATATTGCACAGCCCTAATGAACATGTTGAATTACGTAATGCAAAGCCTTGGCAAAGTGATAAAAACTGGTGATGCCACACTGTATACAAGCGGGTAGGATGACTGTCCCGAATAATAGTGTCATATGCGGCGATCCACTGGTGTGGACTGATCTTCCCCTAGGCTATGCCTTCCTTTTCTTACAGAGGACTTTCTGGTGAGTGGCGTTATGTGTGTATTGATAGTCAACTCGTTTCGTTCAGTAGCATCCAACTGGTTGATACCAGCAGGATTTTCGTCATCCTCGTCACCGTCAACTGTAAAGGTTCGCGTCCACCGGGATGCCGATCGGAGTCCATCTACTCGTCGCAAGTCCCCTAAACCTATGTCCCTCAATTTTTTGTTACGTGACCTCCAAGTTGTGTTACGCCCGTTTGGAACACTCGAAGTAGACCGGCTTTCAAGTTTCTCGTCCTCAAAGAGGAATTTCTGCGGTAGAGCAGCGAGCATACGGGGATCATGAGGGAAAAGTAGTGGCAGCATGTAACGCGAGTCCAAAAGTTCTCCGAGAACAGATGGTGGTTTTGAGGGCTCCCATAACTGTCTCTCTTCTAATGTTCCAAATAGGATATCCACATTTTGACGATCAGATTCACTTGGGTCTGGAGAAATTGAGGGTGGTCTGGCCTCGTCACCAGACGCTTCGGCTATCGAGGAGAGCGCATCGCTGTCTTTATCACCCATCTACGAAGAACAGGTTAGCTGGAGATAGGAGACATAAGATATATATAACTGTACCTCCTTGCGAAGAGCTTCAACGCCGAGCTTAACCCGATGTCTTTCCCAGTCCTTCTGGAGTTGTGTGAGGTACTGAGTGCACTCTTCAGTCATCCTTCCCTCATTGACCTCATACTTATAATCATGTACGGCGCGCCGCATCTGCACTAGTACATCAGTGCCAATTTACTAGAATGAACAGAGTTTCTACTTGAAGGGGGTTGATATTTTTTAGCGTCTGAATAGTAGCCACGAGATCGGAAAACTCGGTCATGGACGACAAGCTCTAGAAATGAAAGCAGATGAATGTATCGTATATGATATTTTGACATCGACCTACTTGTAACCAATTCAATAGATCGCGAACTGGGCGAAAATGAGTTCGAACGCCAGGAGGTAGCCCCATCTGCTCAATCCACTCCTCCAAAGGAGCAACGTTCATTGATATTTGCACGGCACGGGAGCTAGAGCCAGCGCAAAAGGGAACTTATTAGGAAAAACCCTCCATCCGTCACAAAAAAAATATAATGTTCACCGACAAATGTTTTTTTTGCGGGTAATAATGCGATTGAAGATCTCGCCTAGCCGTTTCCGCGGTAAGTAAGTTGTTTGTGTTCCGCCAAAAAGATCATACATGAAGTCCAGTACATAACTTGGGACCATAGTTGTGTCGTCATGGCAGGATTAATTTCAGAGAGATTTAGAAAAGCATGGAGAGCAGTTAAAAAAGTCGTAATGTCATCTGGCGATGGATGCAGTGACGGATCGATAAAAATGGATGATAGCGAGGTGTTGTTAGAGCCACGGCCCCGAGATAAGCTCTGCCGAAGGGAAGAAATGCCCCTTGAGCTTGAGCTTGAGCTTGGAAGAGCCCCTTGCACCGGCTTGGGGCTTGGAGGAGAAGACGGGGCTCGTGCACGCGGAAGTGTGTTGCTGGTGGTCGAGGTCGAGCTAGTGATCGTACCTTTCTTCTTCCCAGAGAAAGGCCGCAAGAACGACCATTCCGACTCGAATTGAACGGGAGTGTGTTCGGGTCCATGAGGGGAGTAATCGAGAAGGGCGGCGTCAAAAAGTTGATCAATCCGACGTTCAGCAAACCGGATGATAAAAACTATTCAATGAAGCGTAATCAGAGTTGGTAACAAAAGGGAAGGTCCAGAAATTCACCAAAAACTGAGTTTATGACCTCTTCAATGAGTTCAAAAAAACCCAGCACCTCACACGCCTCGTTGATTGAATTGTCACATTGCAAGAGATGAAGCCATATGGTGGTATTGTTCAACCAAAATATTAAGCAAGTCAAGTCGTCCGCACGGTTCTACGAATAATCATTAATGGTATGCATTGTCATTTCTATTAGAAGATGTTAGTCTCATACAAAAAAGGCATCCTCGATTGCATCAGTGGCTCCAGTTATCAAATCCTCAAGCCAAGTGTGATCGCAAGTTAGATACGCAAATCTTGCAAGCAAATAAAGTGTATTTGCTGGCGTCACATTACGGAAAGTAGGCCGAAAGTTTGTTATAAGCGAGTCAAAAATGCTGGACAAGTCGTGGGGTGAAAACACTAGCATGGACGAGTAATCTGGTAGAGGCGTCTACCTTGCGAGTCAGACATCAGCTGTATTGTTGCCTGAGATACTAACGTATATCGCGTCATCGTTATCTTCCTCTTCCCCGTCTGAGTCAGAATCTGTTTCCGAGTTCCACCACGACGGATCAATGGCAAGCACCTGGCTGATACCATTGCGCACCTCTGTACGTCTATCCTCCATTTTTTGACGCTGCTTTTGTATCCTGCGCTTTTGCTCCATTCTCCCGCCCGTCCAGCCTTCACCTCGCATAGCTTCTTCCAATAGTAAGGCAACATCGGACCGTCCAGGTAGAACAGAATGGGCAGTCACTACATCAAGGGGCGTAAGGCCGCGACGTGTGACCGCGAAAGGAGAGCATCCGTGCGTCATTAAGTGGGATACCAATGTGGGAGGACAAAGTAAGGCAGCGTGATGCAACGGTGTCCAACCCTCTAAAAGATATTGAATGGGGGGGTGATGGTCTACCTTGTAAAATTACACTACCTTTGTCGGCACCTAGACCAGCCCCTTGAGCAATCAATAGTCGAACGCACTCCTCTCTTTCTACGTCGCGCTCGGATTCAGAGCCAAAACCATGAATGGCTAGGCTGACAAGCCCGAGACCATCCTCGTCACGTACGCCCAAGTCAACATGGACTTGCGCAAGCGGGTCTGTCAGAAGATATTGCAGAACGATAAGCTCTCCAAATGCACACGCGCGAGCAAGACAGTGTGCAACAAGCTCAGACTTTTGGGGAGGGGAAAGTCCCGAGTTAGAGGAAATGAGGGTGGCAACGTGGGTCAGAGAAGGATATATAGGGTGAAGATCTGGTTCTGGTAGGAAATCTGTCTGTTTGAGAGATATCCTATCCATTCCCCAAGTGTAGATAAAGGTAACTCGGTAGTTGACCGTGTATTACACGAAATCGTCGCGTTCTTCGTGGCTCGCCGTGTCGATGGTTAAGAATTCAGCACAGATTGGAGACGAGCGGTCTGCCAAATCATGTAACGGCAGCTGCGATTGGGATTGTTTAGAATTGATTACATTATATTATGATACTCATTACAACGAGCTTTGTAACCTTCAAACTGTCATGAGCACCCAGAAATTCGCTAACGATATTGATAGTCCTCAGGGCAGTGCTGAACCCGATTTCAACCAGCCTTCAGCCAGCGATAATGATCTCTCGGACTCAGACGACTATGTCAGAATAACAAAAAAATCACGGCATACCTCTAAACGCAAAATTCGGGCAACAGGTGCTTCAAAATTCGGAGAGACACTGCAATCCCTACTCGAGACAAATGTACCCTCTGCTCTGCCTTTGTCACTGAAACCGTCCATTGCTAGGAAGTGCAATGATGAAAAACTTGAGACCAGGGCCAAAAAGCAACTTCAAGTGGAAAAAAAGGAACAAGAAGACAAAGGGAGAATAAGGGATCCCATCGGAAGCTGGGGGGGAGAAGGTGAGAGAGCCCTTAAGAAGGTTGCACAAAGGGGTGGTTCGTCTGCATTGACCACGACGATATTCTGGAATTAATGTCATTCGGCAGTCGTAAAATTGTTCAACGCCATCCAGCAATCACAAGCATCCTCAGCAGTAGCAGCTCAAGAAGCTAAGGAAGCGAGGGGGTCAGGGAAACCAACCCTGCCCGCACCTACCATTGGCGATCCTAGGTCGCTAAAAAAGCGAGCAAAAGACAAGGATAATCTCATCGGAAGGGGAAAAGAAAGTACGTCACTTCTTGAGAGTTGGCTCCAATGCATGGTAACACTCCAGCAGGTGTTGTGAATAAAAATGATTTCTTCCAAATGATTAGATCTGGGGCTACCGTTTCCAAGGTATAGCGGAGGAAGATCCTTGACTTATGAACTTGACCCTTGAGCTTCGCTCGACATCGAAGTACGTGAACAGCGATGCTACTGCTACTACTCGTTTAGTATACATTGCTTTCGCCCTGTAAATGCTTATTCTGGTGCCGTGAGTATCACGTGATTAGTATACTTGCGCCTACCCTAAACCAACTCTTTACTTTCCATAAATTCACATTCTCTTTGACAAGAAATGGTTCGTTCTCACCCATGCACTCTACTTTGAGTTACTCATGTATAGCCTAGCCTCCCAAGCAGTCCATTCGTAAGGAAGAATGGGACCGCCATATTCACGAAGTCCGCGTTACAAAGAGGTGAGCTATTTTTTCCACACCTGCTATCTCATCAGGATGAACAATTTTGGGAATCTCTCTGAGCAATCCAAAAAATGAAGAGCAGATCTATTTGCATGTATTATCTGAATCCTTTCACACTTTCAAGATATTGCTATGATCATGATATTAACCTGAACTTCATTAGTGACCTAAACCGCCTCATTATGGACTATCTTGTCATTGAAGGTTACAAGTCGGCTGCGGAAGAGTTCAGCCAAGAGGCAGATATTGCGCCTCCAGTTGACTTTGAAAGCATTGAAAGTAGGATGAACATACGGGAAGCACTGCAGCGAGGCGACATTGAGGACGCCATCACTAGAGTCAACGATCTTAATCCGGAGGTAAGTCGTCCGGTATGTTCATACGTCTTGTGACAGCTAGAGGATTAAAAATTTTCATGCACCACTCTCAGACCTTACTGGTCGGTGATGATACTTGAAATCACCAAAACTTCAGTCTTCAATATGATTCTGCTTTACTCGATTTCAATCTATCTACCTGAGCTCGAGATATGAAACTAACCATTTTCCTGTGGAAGATTCTAGATACGAATCCTGCACTCTATTTTCATTTGCAGCAGCAAAAGTTGATTGAATACATACGGCAAGGGCGGATAACTGATGCGCTACAGTTTGCACAGTCAGAGTTGGCACAACGAGGAGAAGAGAGCCCAGAATTTTTGTACGAACTGGAACGAACAATGACACTGTTAGCATTTGAGTCGTTGCCATCTGTACCTGCGGCGATCTCGGAGCTTTTGTCACCCGCGCAACGGATGAAAACAGCTGGGGAAGTGAACGCGGCGATTCTGGAGAGCTTAAGTCAAGGGAAAGAGGTAAAACTTGTCGGATTGTTGAAGCTGCTATTATGGGGCGAACAGATGTTGGAAGAAAAGGCAGATTTTCCTCGAATATAAATTGTAATACATGTCTATGAAAAATTAATATAAAAAAAAAACAAGAAACCAAGTTTGTTTGATTAGTAAGCTTGGTGCGTCTTCGCCTTGCCGCCGTCGTTAACGTCGCCGCCGCTGCTTCGTTATTCGGTGGCTCATCGTGCTCTCTGTTCTACTCGAATCCATGTCTGAAGATACTCGAGGAACCAAAGTTCGCCGACGCCTCTATGTAACGAATCCATCAGAGAGCGACGACGAGACACCCAATATCATCGCTCAACCCCTCCACAACCACGAACCACTGAAGCCGAACAGGCCTCAACAGAAGCCTCAAGCATCATATCATACTCAACCAGCTCCCCTCACTACCTATCTTCCTCATCATCCATCATCACACCCTTCTCTCTCCTCGCCCTCAACGTCGGACTCCCCAGCTGCTGAGGAGTCTACTCCGCCACCAAGCACTCCGGCTCTCGCAGTTCCGCCTGTAGATCTCGTAACAGACATTCCACCTCCTCACGAATCTACAACTGCCATACACCCCGTCGACAGCTCACAAGTTACTACATCTCGCAAGGGCAGAATCATTAGGGCACTTGGCTTCCACGGTCGCCGTGATAAGCAGCCCACAGACAGCCCACCGAAGCGCCCACGTACTGTAAGTAACAATAACACACTTTTTCGTCACACATTAAAATGCCGCCCTTAGTCTCCCACTGTCTCCACCCCGGACTCTCTCAACAGTAGCTCATCTAGTAAAATTTCTGGAAAGGTTCTTATAGTCGTCACCACCGACTCGGACTGGTATGTTACCGTCGATATCAGTGGTGCACCTGATGCAGCCTTCGTGCGAGAATGTATCTTCAACAAGGTCCACTCACACAATCGTTTTGCCCGTAGTATTCTTACTCTGTTCTTTTTCAGCTCAACATCCAAGATGACGATCAGCTGCGCTTTTCTATCTATCAAACTGAAATGGGTGCATACGCTATTGGTGATGCTCTAACCGACGAAAAGCTTTTCAACCTCTGTCACGACTTTGGTGATCCGAAAGGTTCCCTCAAGTTTTTCGTCTCCCATACCTCAGCTCCTGTCCACGAACAGTCAATTCGCTCACATTCGCCACCTGTCACCACCATACCACCACCTGTGCTTCCATTCAACGCTAACACTACTCCAGCTCCTTTACGCCCCAAACGTCGTTCACGGCAGGAGAGTATATCTTCTCAGAGTGAACAGTACCCTCTGGAGACCGCCGGCGGATATGAAGCAGACCTCGAGAACCCAGACCGAGAAACATTTAAACGGACACAGCCTCATCCCCTTCCCAAACCACCCGAAACAACTGTTGCGTACGCAAGCCCACCAAACCCTCCCTCATCGCCCCATCACACACGTCGACCAAATGGTCTCGCACGACCTAGCTCACCTCACCTCCGTCCTTCCAGGCCAAAAACACCTCCACTACCAGCCGATAACTCTCGTCCCGCATTTACCACGCATGATTCCTCCTCCAGACAGCCCCCAACTCTTTCTGCTCCCCAACCTCTTTCTCCGAACCGCCCTAATCCTTTGCCCGAAGAAAATTTAATACCACCCGTAGCTCAAAGACATGGACGCACAGGTTCCGACGCCGCGACAGAACGTGATCAAGCATCGAAAACAATTGATCAGTACGATCCGGTCACCAAACACGCCAGGAATCGCCAACCACACACCATGGGAGGCAGATTAAGGGCAGAACCCTCGAAGGAAAGTCTCTCTCCTCAAGACAGGCGTAAACGACATCCAAATGCGGTAGAAGAAGCTTGGGTCGTTGTACCTCGTACTAGTGAAACCGAAATCTCTCTCCCTGCTCAAGACTCACTTGCCAGCATTCAACCCTCTCGTTCGGGACCTAGACAACAGCCTCAGTCAACCGCGCAGACGTGGACCACATCACCGTTGACCGGTTTCCTGATTTCTATCCCCAATCCTCCTCGACAACCACCCCCTGTTCCAACGGTCACTGAGTCGCGACCAACGGCGGCGCGCCCAGCCCCCCATCCCATGACACCCAGAATGTTTGCTTGGAAAGGAGAGCCACGGGGTGATAAAGTGATGCCTTCGTATGCTAACCAATGGCCTGGTCGTCTTCCCAAGGTTGCCAAAAGCATGGACAATCTGCGTGGAGCAGCCTATGGTAGTCATCCTGCGACGCTGCAACCAGGCTCTACTCGGCGTCCCGCTCCGCATTTACCTATAACCCGACCGACGCCCCCTGTTCCTTATACTACTGGATATCCTTCTGGTTTACCTAAATCCTTTGATACACCGCGACCTGGTGTCAGGCCTCTTCCAGTACGCAGCAGCAATCATGACTTAACACGCGATACATATAGCCCTCGTGGCACGTATCCGAATAACCTGGCGTCTCCACAACAAGAGCCTTTCACTCGGCCCCAGTCTGCGTTTGGTGACTCTATGACTTCGCCTATCCAAAAAAATCCACCCTTCCAATCACCTACGCACGGAAGCGTAGATTCAGGAGAATCAGGGCACTCTCCTCATGGAATGTCCCCCAGTGGACCATATCAACCTTCCACATCTAAGCCGCATAACAGTTATGGGAGTCGCTCCGATAGATCATCAGATGTACAAAGTGGCGTAGAGACCCCACCGAGCCCTCGTAGTCCATTTTATCCTGAACGAGACGTGGCTTCTGGCTCTTCAAGACCATCTACATCTGATAGCAAAGTTAATGGGTTGCATGAGGCACACCGAACATTACGACCAGAAGATCACAAATGGCTTTCTACATTTGTTAGCCAGAGCAGTGATAGCACCCTTATGCCCTCACGTTCCAACGAAACCACTCACGAACCAGAAGCAGAAACTCCTCCATCTGCTACGTCCCCGGTATCAGATTATACCTACCTCAACCAATTTGAGCCTGCTTCTGATGGTGACGATATGGGGACCTCTATATGGAAGAAACGACCCACAGCCGAAACGGAAATGCCGAAATCGATCTTGCGGCCACCTCTGAAAGTCCAGATTGAGGCTTTGCCCGGATCTGGGAATGAGAAAAAGTTTCTTGAAAAGCTACCACAGAACGTTCAGAAAGTGCCCACGCTACCTTCTGTCCCACTACCCCCTGTACCCAAACAAAGGCATGGTAATCGCGAAAGGGGCCCTAGAGGGAGCACTTTCACTGACCGGCAAAGCTCTACTTGGGCGCCACGTCCTCCACCCGAAGATGTATACGAGCGTTTAGAAGAGTTTTTCCCCGAGCACGATCTTGATAAGCCAGTGATTGAGGCCAACTCGGGTGGGACTTCGCCAACTACGGCAGAACCTATCATTCCTACTCCCTCACCACCTGCGCCAGAAAAGACGCGGATCAGGGGAAAGAAATCGATTCGTATCGTTGCCGAAGAGCATAAGAAGCTTATCGATCGCACATCACGCGCTGATGCTTCCTCATACTCAAACGTGTTGCGGAAAAGAAGCACCAAGCTGTGGGGAAGCAAGTTGGAGGAAGTCACGACTGCTGTGCCAAAGTTCCCATCAACAAGTCAAGTTGTATCGGACGCAGCTTCTACTGGTAGTGAGTATACGTTACCTGAGCCCATGCGAACGCTTTTCGCTAATTTACGCAACTGTAGCTACTTTCAAATGGGTTCGGGGAGAGCTTATCGGTCGTGGCACGTACGGACGCGTGTACTTGGCTCTGAACGCGACGACAGGAGAAATGATTGCTGTGAAACAAGTCGAATTGCCTAGGACGGCCAGTGACAAAAATGACTCGCGTCAAGTGACTGTTGTACAAGCTCTCAAGATGGAAAGCGAAACGTTAAGAGATCTTGACCACCCGAATATTGTACAATATCTAGGCTTCGAGGAGACGCCTGATAACCTGAGCATGTGAGTCGATACATCAAATGGGTGTCCTGGGCTCCAGCTTTGTTAATGTGTCCCAAAGTTTCTTAGAGTATGTTCCGGGTGGTTCTATAGGAAGTTGTCTTTTGAAACACGGAAAATTTGAGGAGAATGTGACCAAGTCGTTCACTGGGCAGATACTGGCGGGATTGGAATACCTCCACTCCAAGGGCATCCTTCATCGAGTAAGAATTTGTTCGTATTCCACTGAAATTGACCACCAATTTTGCTTGCTCTCTAGGATCTGAAAGCTGACAATATTCTTGTCGAGATGTCAGGGGTTTGTAAGATTTCCGATTTTGGTATTTCGAAGAGAACGGATGATAGTGGCGGTGGTGTTTTTACGGCTATGCAAGGATCGGTGTTCTGGATGGCTCCAGAGGTTATCAGCACCAAGAAAAAGGGGTACAACTATAAGATTGACATCTGGAGCGTCGGCTGTGTTGTGCTGGAGATGTGGGCAGGAATGCGTCCATGGATGGGTGACGAAGCGGTTGCTGTGATGTTTAAGGTGCCGTGCTGTGGCTTTAATCTGCGCTATGTCAATAATTGACGCTTTGGAACACAGCTCTACCAAATGAAGCAGCCACCACCAGTGCCGAAGGATGTGGAGTTGTCTGGGCTGGCGGACGATTTCCGACAAAAGTGCTTCGCCATGTGAGACTTGCTAATTTTTTTTTTGGGAGATGGTGCAAACTAAATACCATGTTTTATAGCAATCCTGAGGAACGGCCTACGGCAGCCGAGCTACGGAAGCATGATTATTTGACACTCCCACCAAACTGGGTCTTTACGGACTTTCGCGAGTAAAGGGACTATCTAAAACATGTACAGGGTTCTTCATTTTCATCTGTTGCTTTTGTACAAGCGATTTTCCATACACTATACTAATACCCTCCATGATGTCATTGTTCCATTTATGTAACCAATTTACTTACTTTACAACTGTCATGCAACACCAAGATCAACACCCTCAAGACGCTGCTCAAGTTGCCGCTGCAACTCTCATTCAGCGTCTATGGAGAAGACAACGGAGCAAGTATCTCAGCACTGATGCTCGTTGGAAAGACGCCTTGTTACAGGCCAGATTCCAGGTGAATACTACAGCAGTACTTCGACTGACATCTTCCAAGACGGCGACTATCCTGTGTTATAGGTAGACAGAACAGCTGCACTCGATGGTAGGAACTCGCCGTCTCGCCGCTGGAGACGTGCAGCCTTTCTCGTTGGGCGACTAAGAGATAAGGACGACTATCTAGCACAATCTGGGTACTCTGCTGAAGCAGAGTTGAAGCACCTTGAAACACAGCATTGGCTCGAGCTCATAGACGGGTTAGTGCTGCAAACTGATCATTGTTCTAGTGCGCACGCTTTTCATTTCTCTGCAATAGAAAACACCGTTACGGATCGAACCGTTAAGTACAACTATTAAATGTACGATTTACATTCCCTTACACACTAATTGTAGTCAAGGCTTGTCACCTATTCAGGCTTCTTTTTTCTCTCTTTCTAAACCAGATGATATAGTGGTATCATAAAAGATGGCAACAAGAAGATACCTCTGAGAACTTTTTCAAATGGTTGGCTCTTTATGCCAACTATTTCATCTCTGTTCACCATTGACCTCTTGTAGGCTCGACCAGGGAGGCGGCAAAGATCTTTCTCTTGATCAATGCCCCCGCGAACAACTGGAAAGAGAGGTGGGGTTACAAATACTTGCGTTGCTCCTTTAACATCTACATAATGCACTCCTGCAGAAGATCAAGTGAGACAGCAAATCGCTCGATCCAGTCTTACTGACAGAGCTTGAAAAGGTATCTATCAGCAGAGCAAAGTAATGATCACCCTTTATATGCTGATGTTGGGAAGGCTTACGATCTCATAGGACTCAAGTACTTGGTGAAGATCGATGACCAGGGAAAGCTGCTTTGGGCCAAAAATAGCCAACCAGTCGATACGACTCCAGGCCATTGGATGGATGCGAATGATGGTCGTGGCATCGTTCCCATGGACTTTGCTCGCTCTTCTGAAACATCGCGTGCAAGGAGAAGACAGTGGGATGATTCCTCGTCGTCTGTGGACAGCGCCCAGGCATCCCATTATGTTGGTCAGACGCCCGGGAAAGCTGGATGGCTTAGGTACCTTCGGCAATACTTGACTCTTCGTGGGATGATGGATCGATTGTTGAGAAAAACTGTTCGCCGCAACACTTGGATTTATGTTTCCGTATGTTGCGACTCAACTTGCTCCTATCGATGACTACATTCCTTCGCAAGCAGGATAAACACTGTACGTACACAGCCAGCGGATCAAGCCTGTATTATAATTTATCATTTACAAAATGTATGCTCTCAGTCAACATATTCATCGGAATTAAAGGTAAGTTGCTATCACCCCGATCGGTCTTACATCGACACACCGTTATTAGATACAGGAGCATTTCAACACTCTTCATTCACCTCTGGTGGCGTGGTAACTTCTGCAGGACTCATCTCGGTCAAGCAAGGTATGATACATACATTATCTCCGCTATCAGGGCATTACAGGTGCGTCATTTATTCCCGGTAGATGGAAAATATTTAACTACACCTATCAAAAGGACTTCAGTAAACGTCGGTCTAAATCGTTGCGCCACGTATCGCCCATCTGACTATCATGAATGATCAGCATTTCCATAGGTTCATAGACGTTTTAAGTGACCGGGGCGTTGATATGCACAAGGCTAAAATAAGCAAGGCAGAAGTCGCGCTATGGGGGTCAGCAGTTCAGTACATCCAGTTCATATGCCATTCTGAATTTTATAGCATTGAGCATCTCGCGCGATTCAAAAAGTGGCAAAACCAGAGCGTGGCAGCGGGGAAGGGTACCGTAAAAGAAGCCATATCCAAGGTGGTAGACCCACAGAAGATAGGAAAGGATCAGTGGAAGATCGAGATCCTGCGAGGACGAAACTGACATATCAATACTGGACAGGATCGGCGAAGGTGGCGAAGTAATGTTTTAGTAATAGTGGCTCATGTTTCTTATCCATAGTATGCACCCTTGACATAGCTTTATGCCCTACTCCATTCACTTCTTATAGCCGAGACACCAACAGGTTGCGCTGCCTGGAAATGCCCGTCAATTAGTAACATGTATTGCCAGAAGAACAGCTGGTTTAAGACATTCTCATCGTAGTCGGTCCACTCTCCTTCTGACAGGTCGATATCCTGAAAGATGGTACCAGTTGAGCCCACGCATTTCCATATCCCCTGAAAAATTAGTGCGAGTCAAGTTAAAGACATGTAAGAACCAGGCTAGGAGGGTAACCAGACCTGAGGATCGAAATCAATGAATTCAAGACCACGACATTCAATAACCAAAATGGGCTCAAAGTTGGCATTACCAGAACTATACGCTTTGGTTGGCTTGGGTTCGAATTTAGCGGAGCTCTCGCGCTTGCCTAGCAAAGGTGTTACCAGCAAATGATAGAAAGAAGTCACTCTTCACGTACACATGCCGCACCTCCAGACAAAGTTGGCAAAACTGCCTTTTCCACCCGTCACTTCGCGCTCTTCCTGCGCGCAAGAGTAAACATTTAATATGTTTGCTTGTCTAACAACCATACCTTACGGTTCATGGACACAAGTTTGGGGTGAACTTCGTTACAGCTACTGCATCTCACCTAACGGGAAAACTAGTCAGTTTATTGGTGTGGATATGTGTTTAGAAGAGAGACTTGAAAGAAGTACTCAAAATCGTCTGAAGCGGGTAGGAGATCGGTGACGTTCTCAAGTTCTGCTTTGATCGACAGTTTCAAGCGCTTGAATAGACGAGAAAGACAACGTTGGATAGAAAGAAGAGAGTCAAACGCGACCGACTCACCACCATGCTTAGTAGTACTTTGGAAAGAGTTGTTTATGATCCAAACATTGTAATTTACGCGGACACCCTATGGCATCAAGCATTGCCAGACTAGTACGCGCTCGTTTGTCTCCCTCCCACAGACCCCTTGGATCATCGATAAGGCAGTTTTCTGCATCATCTGCTGCGTTGGCTCGACGCGCCAAACCAGAAGATAAGCTGACAGCGTCTGAAGCTCTTGATTTGTTGGAAGACGACTATGATGATGACGACACCACTTCAGCTGGGCATATGATGCTCAGAGAGCATCGAAAAGTGTTGTACTATCTACGACTGATAGAGCACGAGATGCCTCAGCTTGTCGGTGAGCTCCAAGATCCACGTCAAAATATTTTCATGTTGACTCTTTGCACACAGCTTATCGCAAAAGATTTATTCCTCCGACGTCTGAGAGACCTTTGGTAGTTCGTCGTGTGGATTACGCTGGAGAAAAGCATCCAGCAACTGTCAAGAGGGTTGTTGTGGCGTCTGTAGATGACTTGCCTTTGCAAGGCGAAGCTGCTGTTCACCAGCTCAAACTTCTCGCCGGTCCTAGATGGACGCCCAATCCCCCCTCTGATGCGGGTGTCAATAAACTGCAAGTCTCACCAAATGGATACATTAAAATCTCGTGTGAGGATTTCGCGAAGCCTTCCATGAATTTGAAACGGGCAAGCGATATGCTGGACAAACTAATTGTAGAGGCCAACGTGAGCTAGTTTCAAAATGTCGAGATGGTTTTGACTGCTCACCTATGCTTATCAAGGTCCGACGAAATGCTTTTCAGCAAGTGCCGCTTGATTTCCGTCATGTTTACTCTAAGGCAAGAAAGAATAAAAAAGGGGATCATCTTCGCGGACGTTCTAGGCATCCTACATTACAAGATTTTCCTCGAGATTGGCTACAACAACATAGTCAGTAGCGTATTCTATAGATGCGGGGGATCTATCCGCAATGAATCTATTCTTGGGCTATGATTTTGACATTCATCACCAACGTGTTGAGCACGTTGCTAAAGGAGCAGGATAAAAGAGACTTGGAGTGAATACTGATGCGTACTACGTCCGTCATGAAACTTATTTCTTGGGTATACATGTAGCCTTCCCTTTTATTTTTATTTTATTTTTAAAGAGGGTATTGTTGTTTGTACTAGTCGCTTCTACTGCCCAAGCCCAAACTGGAAATGGGACCTGCCACCGTGGCCAAACAGACCCAACGTCACCCAACTTCTTCCCTTTCTCCCCTCTCATTCGACACACAAGTAATTTTTCTCCCTCCCTCATATTTACCTTCTCTTTTCTTACATACACTACAGATGTCGGACTCTTATGTATCCTCCCGCAATGGCGATGTAGAAGGCAACGGTTTCGTCAACGGCTCCAGCCCTTCATTGACGGGTACAGGCCACAATACTGGTGTCTCCCCTGTCATTCGTAAAAAGTTGATGGGATATGTGGGTTTCTCACATCTTCCCAATCAAGTGCATAGGAAGAGCGTAAGGAAAGGGTTTCAGTTCACCGTCATGGTCGTTGGTGTGTTTTTTTTTTTGCAGCCACTTCTAGTTTAAATGCTCAGCCGTTCCTCAGGCGAATCTGGCTTGGGAAAATCTACATTAGTCAACACACTCTTCAATACCGCGCTCTACCCATCTAAGGAGCCCCTCCCTCCTGCAGCGGAAAGACCCAAGACCGTTGCGATCGAAAGTATCGGCGCTGGTACGTATTACTACTATTTTTATCCGAATACCGAGGCATGTAGGTAATACTACGTTTTACGTGTAGACATCGACGAAAATGGGGTTCGACTTCGTTTAACCGTCGTTGACACTCCTGGTTTTGGTGACTTTGTCAACAACGACGACAGGCACGTCGTACTTTTAACACTTCGTTCCTTATATTCATTTTTCGCCCTTAAAAGCTGGAAGCCCATCGTGGAAAACATTGAGGCAAGGTTTGACTCCTACCTGGAACAAGAAAATCGCGTCAATCGCTCGAAAATAAATGATAATCGCGTTCATGCGTGTTTATATTTCATTCAGCCCACAGGACACTCGTAAGTCAGCCAAACAGTGTTTGAATTATCACTTTAATGTTTAGGGGCACTCTAGGTTAAAGCAGATTGATATTGAATTCATGCGTCGCCTCCACACAAGAGTGAATCTGATTCCGGTCATCGCGAAAGCCGACACAATGACTGATGATGAAATGGTTGAGTTTAAAGAACGGGTAAGAGTTCCATCTTATGTTATGAGTGTTTCTACCTCATTACTTGTCGCACAACAGATTCTAGCTGACATAGCCCATCACAATATCCACATCTTCCAAGCGCCCACTTATGAAAACGAGGATGAAGAGACTATTGCTGAGGCAGAAGAGATTGCGAGCAAAATCCCCTTTGCTGTTGTTGGGTCAGACGCACTCGTTACGACACCTGACGGGCGGCAAGTTCGTGGCCGCGCATACCCATGGGGCGTCGTTGAAGTAGATAACGAGGATCATTGCGACTTCGTCAAACTCCGTCAGATGCTCGTTCGCACCTACATGGAAGAACTCAGGGAATATACTAATGATGTGTTATACGAGAATTGGCGGACGGAAAAACTTCTCAGTATGGGCGTTGCTCAAGATTCAACGGTGTTCAAAGAAATCAAGTAAGTTGTTTTCGTCTTTAACATTCGTCATTAATCGTTGTCCAGCCCCGCTGCGAGAATGCAGGAAGAGCGTGTTCTTCACGAAGCCAAGTTGGCGAAGATGGAGGCAGAGATGAAGATGGTCTTCCAGCAAAAGGTGCAGGAGAAGGAATCCAAGCTCAAGCAGTCGGAAGAAGAACTGTATGCACGTCATAAGGAAATGAAAGAGGCTTTGGAGAAGCAACGTGCAGACCTTGAGGATAAGAAGAGAAGAATCGAGAGTGGTCGCCCGTTGACTCCAGAAAAGGCTTCGGTATGTGGCTTGTTCACGCTCGTTTGTCAACTGCTAATGAAGATACGCTTTTAGACTGGTAGAAAGAAGGGATTCCTGCGAGCGTAGGCGGTGGCCACCTGCAACGTTTGAGGTTCTTTTCTGAGACAATCCTCGTTGCTAGTTTTCCCTTTTATTTCAGTACATCTCTTTTAGTCTCATTTCAATGTAACGTTCTCTTCGCTTTTTTTTATATCTTGGTACTTTTCCACCCACGCTCCTTTGCATGGATACTTTGCTTCTACTCCTTTTTCTAGTATCAGGATTCGTCCGGCTTTACTTGGAGTCATTCGGTCGACTAGACAATATACCACACATGCTCTCCCAAACTTGTTGTTTGATAATCTATCGATAACAAGCACAAACACCTGTCTCATTCTGCGACCAAGGATTCAACTTACTATATCATCATGGCTGATATGCAGGCACTTCTTTCCGCCCTCGATGTATTCAGCAAGGCTCCGGACAAAGTATCACTAGACAGAGCAAACTCCTGGCTTCAGGATTTCCAGCATTCTGTAAATTGTCTTTCGCCTGTGGCCAATGGCGACCAACAACTCTGACCGTGTCCCAATCGCTCCTTGTCCTAGTCTGAGGCATGGGCAACATGTAATGTCCTCCTCCTATCACCTGAAGCTCCTCCGGGAGCCAAGATGTTTGCTGCGCAGACCTTTAGAACTAAAGTGAGTCTTCCCTATCCCTCGTCTCTTTGATTACTCTGATTGTGAGATAGGTCACTTACGATCTGCATCAAGTCGACGAAAAAATGATACCATCTCTGCGAGACACAATTTTGTCAGCATTGGAGAGGCATCCTGATGGCCCACGAAATCTCATTGTTCAGCTATGCTTATCTCTGGCCGGAATTGCATTACAGATGCCTTCCTGGCACGATCCAGTTCAGACAATGATTGACTCGTTTGGAAGGAATCCTGTAACTGTGTCTTTGTTGCTCCAGTTCCTGACCCTTCTTCCTGAAGAACTCAATAGCAATACCAAAATACCTGTTACCGTTTGTCACTCATAGTTTACCCATGATCAAGAGCTGAAATAATCCTTTACTACAGGATGACGAATATAGAGAGAGGTCTCAGAGGCTCCTGACGGAGAACTCGAAAAAGATATTGGAGCTGTTGACGGTGTACATGCAAGCCACAGGTACGCTGAGCGACATCTACGGATCGTGTTTGACTCACCATTACCGCAAGGAGTTACCACCGATGTTCAAAATCAAGTCTTTCGTTGCTTGCGCAGCTGGCTTGTGGCAGGCGAAGTACGCGCGGCTGATCTGAAAGAGACTCCTCTCTTCGCCTTTTCGTTCCATGCTCTTGGGTCAGATGTGCTTTTTGATGCTGCTGTCGATGTTATTTGTGAGATCATTCACGAAACTCAAGAGATCGACGAGAACATGGAGGTGATACAACTGATAGTTCCACAAGTGATCGCATTGCGACCGCAGCTTCTGAAAGAGAGCAAGGACCCCGATAAGATTCGGGGTTATGCGCGAATTTTTGCAGAGGCGGGAGAGACATATCGGCTACTCTTACTACAGCACACCGATGCATTTTTCCCGATCGTCGAGGCAATTGGTGAATGTTCAGCGTATCCCGATCTTGAAATTGTCCCTATTACATTTCCTTTTTGGATGCGACTTGCTCAAAATATCGGCAAGAAATCTTCGGTTTCGCCTCTTTTCTTGGAAGCTTATCAGAGCCTAATGCGCGTCATTATTGGCCACCTTCATTTTCCTGCGGAACCAGACGCACTTGTTGGCGAGGAAGCCGAGTCCTTTCGGTCATTTAGGCATATCATGGGAGACACCCTTAAAGACTGCTGCTTTGTACTACGCACAGATACCTGCTTGCTAGCAGCTTACGACCTTGTTACCACTGCTCTTTCTAAGCAACCTGAAGCTCTGTCCTGGCAAGCAATCGAGGCGCCTCTCTTCGCGATACGTTCAATGGGTGCGGAGATTGATCCAAACGATAACAATGCCGTACCGAAGATAATGAACCTTATTCCATCTCTTCCTAGCCACCCACGTGTCCGATACGCTGCACTGCTCATTATTTCTCGCTATACAGAGTGGGTCAATGTGCATCCAGAATACATAGACTCCCAGCTTCAGTACATATCGTCTGGTTTTGAGGAAGTAGACACAGAAGTGTCAGCAGCTGCTGGACAAGCTCTGAAATATCTGTGTCAAGACTGTAAACAGGTCTGCTTCCAATCTTCATTGAGAATGTCTTTTATCTGATGGTTCTTATCAGCATTTGGTGGACTTCTTACCAACATTACATACATTCCTCAATACAACAGGCTCAAAATTATCGCAAGATGACCGGCGTGAGGTCTACGAAGCTATCGCTCACGTCATTTCTGCCATGCCCATGGGACGAGCGGCCACTTCTTTACAGACATTCTCCCTTGATATTCTCCGTCAAGTCCATGTGGTTTCCAACCGGCCGGCTGGTGCAACGCAAGCGGAGCTCCTTGATGTCAACCGTATGTCTTGCCCAGCTCGGCCAATTGTGTTGATTGAAAACATAGCTTAGATGGGCTAGAGAATCTTGAAATCATGCTCCATGTAATTCGTACCTTTGGAGAAGAACTACCAACAGCATGCCATGGCACTTGCGAAGAAGCTTGGTTTATGTTTGACGCCTTTCTTGACAAGTATGGCTCAAACTACGACACGGCGGAGCGGACGTCGCGTGTTCTTCGTCATGGGATCAGTTTATTTGGACAACATGCTCTTCCAGTTGCGACGTCCGTAGTGCAGCGGATGACCCAAGCGTTTGAAACTACGGGTTTTTCGAGCTACCTCTGGATAGCTGGCAAAATCGTTGCGGCGCATGGTAATGAAGAAATGCTAACTCTACGGGCATCTTTCAAAGACCTATATGAGCAATCAACCAACAAAGTAGTTACTATGTTGCAAACCAAACAACCTGGCGAAATACCGGATGGTGCGTTCGCAATCTCGATGGTTTATAGTATATTGACCTGTAATTCTCGCGCCTAGTGTTGGAGGACTACGTCCAAATGCTTTTGCAGCTCGCTCATCACGCACCTGATATCTTCTTCCAATCTGTTGCTTTCCCTCTTGCCTTTCGGGCGGCCATGGCGACATTTACGTTAGTTCACGCCGACATCATTTTCGCTGCTCTTGACATGTTCCATGCCATTCTGACTCACGACTCTCTGGAGACTCGCGTAACTACGCCTCCACCGAAGTTTCCACTTTATGCAGCTGCTATTCGAACTGTTTTTGAAAAAGAGGGTGCCGAATTTATAGGGTATCTGCTAGCGGGCCTTACAAATGATTTTCCAGAAGATTCTACCGCCATGGTGGTGTCGATTTTCCGTGCGATTGCCGCTGTGTGGACCTCGGAGCTCGGTACATGGCTCCCGACTGTTCTCCAACAGCTGCCTATTACCGCTGTACCTGAGGAAGCCAAAAAACAGTTTTTGTCCGATGTCAATGCGTACGTTGACAATTCATCTACTTGGTGGATGCGACTGAATCTCCTGGTTAAATATATATAGTGCCATTCAGACTGGTGACTTCGATAAAGTCAAGTATGCCATCTTGGCGTTGAACCGCGCCTCACGAAAGGCCCGTGAAAGGCGACGAGTAGCGATTGACCGCTGAAGTATTAAGAGTCCCACCACCCCTCTGCCTAATGGCTGAATGCCAAACGGCTAGTTACGTATATACGCTTTTGTACTTGAGAATGTTTATTACAGCAATGCCGATAATTTACTTTACTGTATATGTGATTCGGATTGTTCAGGAACAAGCCCAAACCGGAAATAGCCAATTTACAAACAACGCTTCCTCTCAGTTCGTCACATTGGAATTGAGGTATTTCGGTCAACTATGTTTCAAAGGGCAGGCAATCTTCTAGTGCGCGGAGGTATGTAACCTAATCTAGTTTCTGAATATGCCTGACTTTAAACCAACTTTTTTCCAACAGGTCACCGAGTATTCTCTCAATCGGCGTCGCGGAAGTCCTACGCAGATACAGTTCACAACCTTCTCATCCACAAGGATTCAAAAGTTATTTGCCAAGGCCTCACTGGTAAAACTGTATGCCTCATTACTTCCGCTTCATTCTATCTGGAATTACTGGGAACATAGGGCACCTTTCATGTAAGGGAAGCAATCGAATATGGTACCAATATGGTCGGAGGAGTTTCTCCCAACAAAGCGGGCCAGACACATCTAGGTCTTCCAGTTTTTGGCAGTGTAAGAGAGGTGGGTAATATACGGTTCATCATCATAATACGAGGACCTTTGATGGACACGAAATGCCTCACAGGCAGTACGAGAGACCCAGCCAGACGCATCCGTTGTCTATGTACCACCACCTCTCGCTGCAGATGCTATAATCGAGGCTATTGAGAATGAAGTAGGCTTGATTGTATGCATTACGGAGGGTATCCCTCAGGCCGACGAAATTCGGGTACGTCTCGGGTTATGCGCTGTCTTTGACCACACCAATCATAGTGACAGGTCATGCATGCTCTTCAAAGCCAGTCAAGATCTCGACTTGTTGGCCCCAATTGTCCTGGAGGTCTGGTTTTCTTTATCCCCGCAGCGCAGTTCCGTCATGTTTACAGCTCTCTTTCTTTAGTGATCAATCCTTTGGGCTGCAAAATGGGTATCCAACCAGGACATATTCACAAACCTGGGAATATTGGTACTAGTTTTTCCATCACTAACATTCATAACAAATATTGATCTTCCTCAGGCATTGTGTCTCGCTCCGGGACCTTGACATATGAAGCTGTCGCCCAAACGACTGATGTTGGACTTGGTCAATCCCTCTGCGTTGGTATTGGAGGAGATCCTTTCCCTGGAACGCAACACGTTGACGTTATAAGGGTGTTTCTCGAGGATCCAAACACAGAAGGTAGGGTGTCCACCATATGATACTCTAATGTATCCTCACCTCCGGCAAAGGCATTGTGCTCATCGGTGAGATTGGTGGTTCCATGGAAGAAGAGGCAGCCGATTATCTCGAACGATATAACCTGACGAGGAAAACTCCCAAACCTGTCATTGGATTTATTGCTGGAAGGACTGCTCCACCTGGCCGTCGCATGGGTCACGCCGGGGCGATTATTGCAGGAGGCAAAGGTCAGGCATTCTCATGCGGCCCGCTACGTTTGAACTCACATTTTTTGATAGGTGCGGCGTCAGACAAAGTTCGCGCTTTAGAAAAGGCGGGCGTGGTGGTAACGGATAGTCCTGCTAAGATTGGAGCAGAAATGTTTAAGGTAGGTCTAGGTCTCTTAGTAGAAATTGTCGGTTGCTAAATTCAAAGACAGGCAATGAAAGCTCTCAAAGCATAATCTGCATATCATTAGATTTTGGTATATATATTAGTAATAGACCTTGACCGACATCCATTTCTTTATATAAACACGGCACTGTGACCTGTGGGCAAAATGCATGATATACCATCCGCCCAACTGCGCGCCGCTGCGTCTTATCTGTCATCTGCGACAGCACAAGTATCCACAGCCACCAAACTTGAGGTTTCAATCTGCCGCTTTCCATGCTCTGAACGCTCTGATCTTGTCTCATAGCTCTATGGACTCTTCAAATATATAACAGTATCGCCAACGCCCTCTGCGTCTCGTCCCTCCATCTTCGATATGACAAGCCGTGCGAAATGGGACGCCTGGAACTCAGCGAGTAAAAAGTATTCCGCCCTACAGGCAGCAGAAGAAAGATATATTGAAATTGCAAAGACGCTTGGATGGACTGAGGGAATGATTGTTAAACAGCCTCCAGAGCATGAACCCCCTCAGCCAGAGATTATATGGGATGACGATAATCAATATCATAAGGTTGATGGATACAGTGGGATGGGGGGTTCTGTGAGCACCATGGCGCACCTTGAGGAGGTCATACACGAAACCATGCATGGATTGGCTGTATCTGGTAACGCTACGAGCCTGCGTTTACTGTTGGACAAAAACCCAGAAGCAGATGTGAACATGCTCGATGAATTCGTGCGTATCATGACTCTCCCTCATCGGACGAAGACGCACAATATTTAGGGATATACCCCGCTACACTTGTCATGCGACCGAGGGAATCTGGAAACGGTACAGTTTCTACTGAGCCGAGGAGCTGATCCTGGTGTCAAAGCAAGGATTCCGAATTTCTTGATCAAACCACTACTCATTCAATGATTTTCAGGATCCCGACGGCTTAACAGCTTCAGAGCTGGCCGAAATCGCTGGTCATGGATCGATCCAAGAGTGCTTGCGGACTGCTACTGATGGCACGGAGTAGATTATAGTACTTTTTGGGTTGTGCTACGGCTAAGACTCTCCAAGACTGTGACTTGCTTTTAATGACCCGTGATTAAAGAGAGGTTTTGACAGCAGAGCTCTGAAGGCTATGGCTTCGGTGATGCAAGAACTCTTGTCGCGTCTGAGAAGTATGGAGAACTGGGTGTGAGGATGTTGCCCTGTAGCCCAGCAAATAAATAGTGAACTTGACGGAAATTGCACCTGACTCACAGCTTGTAACAGCCTGGCTACGGATTTGGTAGGTATGGCACCCATACTGAGCCAATAGCGTATCCTTTCAACGCTCCATTCAATTGTCTTCTCTTGTTCGTCGGTGGCATGTCGATTGTAAATGCCTAAAAGTTCTGCAGGCTTTGCATCCCGCCTTTTGCCACGATGAATAGCGATAAGGTGAAGTATGCGGTTGTGGCGAGTACCGTGAAGGGAGAAACGGAGTCTGATAGGCATACAGTGTATACTTGTACAAGTGTAAACCTTGATGCGAGCACATGCTTTTGAGTCGATGCACGTGCCGGCCAAACCAATGTTGTGAACGCGTTCATTTTCAACGACCATGACGACTGCTTTTGCAACTTCTAGCCTACACAGCACCCTCAATAACCCAGGGAGAGATATATCACGATCATCACAGCCGTCTTCTGTCGATCTTCCAGCGCTTCAGAGCGCCAATCGAGTGCTACACGAGCAATTCAATAAAGATGCGGTAATTATACCGGACATTGGCGATACACTGGCATCCCGTACGTCTATGAAATCTTTCCAATATCCAATTTAAAGGCTATCTAGAGACTGGCCAGGTCTCCGGGGCCTATAGTGTTTTCCCTCAAGACTATCGCGTTCCCTTTCAGAAAAGGAAGTTTGTAACCATACCAGAAGGCTTATTCGAATACTTTGAAAGTACGCTTGTGGTATATCTATCGGACTTTTAGCTAGCTCACCAGTCGTTTTAGACGCGAGCGGTGTGACGCATATGGGGCTGATGCCTGAGATCGAACGCGCTTGGATATCTTATGACACCAAACTCTTCTTTTGGGACTATGTCGATGGGTATGTTCACGAAGATTTTGTATTCTCACCTCAAGCAAACAATTTTGCAGGCGCGAAATAAGCTCATTTGTGGACCAAAACGATGTTATTCGCAGTGTTCACCTCGTCAGACCAAAAAAGGGTCTGTTCATCGATGAAATATCATATCTGCTGGTCGTCATTACCCCAGTTACGGTTATCCTGCTCGGGGTCTCTTTTCCCCCCCCACCAGCCGGTGGTCGCAAATATCAGGACCTCAGGCTTTATGCCACAGATTTTAAATTAAACACAGATGTGGAAATGATGGCCGCAATCGGTACTCCAGATGGCCGGATTTTCATGTGCGGTGTACAAGACGGATGTCTCTATGAGCTTCATTATCAGGAAAGCGAGTCTTGGTTTGGGAAGCGCATGCAGCTGATCAATCACTCGATCGGCGGCGTCCAAAGTTTACTCCCTCGCTTCGCGGCTTCGAATGCAGACGGTGAGGGAATGTTTTTGAGGATGTTCAAGTGACTGACTGCTGCTAATTTGTTCTAACAGATAAAATAATGCTCATAGTCCCTGACGATAGTAGAAGCTGCTTCTATACGTTGACAGCTAAAAGTGTATCAATTTACCGCCTCCATGGCGAGAAATCTATTCAGCATATTCAAACAATAACAAACCTTTTCAAAGCCGCGCAGTCGAGAGCACCCGGTCACCCTGCTTTGACACCGGAAATTTTCGTCGTACAATCTTTACACGTCGTTAATCCCACCGAGTCACGTTCTGGTATCCAGTTCTTCCTTGTGACAATCAACGGCGTACGGCTCTATTTCGGCTCGAGCAGTGTCTCCAACTACGCGTACAATTCCTCCGGAAATACTAATGTCGCAGCACGACCCGTACAGCTCGTCCACGTGAGGCTACCACCAACCAATCTAATACATCCCGACGCACAAATAAACCAGCACCGACCTCCTGCCACAACATATGGAGCCCCCCAAGTTTCTGCGCAACCTACCTCCCGACCCTTCCAAATTGCACAGATCGAAAACTGCGATTACTTTCATGCTTTAACAATTGCCGCACATCCAGGAGACAGGGATGGTAACGATTACATCCTATGCATGTCTCCCGATCTCACGCGTATTGGTACCCTTGGACAACTCAACCTACCCCAACGAACTTCTCCTTCTGCACCGAACGAGGCTCATCGAAGTGTTGTGAATGACGGGCGGCCAGCTTTGACAGAATATGCAACTCTTTTAGGTATACCTGGAAGGACCTGGGCAATAGGGAAGGTGCCTACCCGTCCAAAATCTCCAGTAACCGAAGGTCCTACCCCGGCTGTCATCAATGAGCTCGCAACGCAGTTTGGAGAATATCCGCAACAGTTTATTCTTCTGACTAACTCTGGATTGAGCTACGTCACCAAAAGGCGCGCCGTAGATTTCTTAAGAGCCATTCTCGAAGAAATACAAACAGAGGGCAATGTCCAGTCGATAGTGGAGTTTCGAGACAGGTTTTTAAATTTGTGTTATCAGTTCTACTCTAACTCACTTTTAAAATAGTTTTGGTCGTGATCAAACCTGCTGTATGTTACTTGGTCTGGCGTGTGGAAACACCTTCCTTGACATCCCGGATGATTCGATGATCAATAGCGCGGTGACTTCCCCTCATCCGGACGTCAGCTCCGTGGCTAAGCAGGCATTCTACGATCTTGGAGAACGACCAACGTGGACTGAACGGGTGACGTACGGAACCTGTATGTGCACCTTTTACCTTTACTGCCACTTAGTCAACGCGTCCAATTAGCGGAAAGCCATGGCACTGCAGTCTTCAGCGGTCGAAGGGAAGGGCTCTCCTTATACTTATCACGGCTGATCAGACCTATCTGGAAGGCCAAACTTACCAAGCCTGGGTGAACAGTGGTTTGCATACTTCCTGATCCTTGCTCATTGCTTGACAGCCTTCTAAATCGCCAGAAGCTAGGAGTTGAGGATGAAACAATCGTCACCATCCAAAAAAATCTTTACCTGCTCAACGATTTCTTGGACAAAAATCCACACCTCTTTCACTCATCTCCAAGTGAGGCGTCTAGCCGCGTACCTGTGGCAGAACCAGAAGCATGGAGAGTCAGTCATGTATTGATCTTTGAATACTAAAGTGATAATTGTAACTTGAATGTAGGCAGAACAAAACTCCGTGTCTGAACTACTTTCTTTGCTTCAAAGAACCATTGAAGCGTTGTCGTTTGTTCTCCTACTCAGCGATTACATGCTTGGCGATCTCATCGCTCAGTAAGTGTTTCTTCGTGTTAGCCTCATCCCGTAATTTATTTTTTTACAGATGTGATCCTGAAACTCAGAAGCTCATTGTGTCCCAGACTTTTGAGACTCTGATCACCACCCAAGATGGAATGACGGTATCACGAGCCCTTGTCAATGTCATCATTGACCAACAAATTGGTCAACAAATCAGTGTTGGTTGTAATTCGCCCCATCCAGCTCTTTTCCTCATTATGCACTAGATTGATACTATCAGTGAAGTCCTACAGCAGAGATGTGGTTCGTTTTGTAGCACCGACGATGTAATGCTATACAAAGTAAGTGTCTTATACTCTTCTTCGTTTTCGTTGAGGGTTGGGAACTCCGTCACTAGGCGAAGGAGAACATACGAAAAGCTGCTGAATCAAGGAATCCCCTTGAGAGACAAAAATGGTTAGCGGAGTCACTACGGTATGCTAGTACTTGCTTTCCCCCTACCTCTCTGATATTTGTTGTCAGCTTGTTTAAAAAAGGTGTTCGGAATCTCGAATTCGATAAGTTGAGGGAAATCTGTGGGGATTATCAACAGTTAAACTATGCTCAAGGTATGTGGTCTTCGCCCCTTCTACGTTATACGCGAGCGTTCTTTCTTTGAACCTCAGGTGCTGTCGAACTACCTTTGACTTGTGCCGAAGTCCTGGACTCCGATAACATCGGTCTTGAAGCCTGGCATGCCGGTTTACCCAAAAACGACACACGCACAGAATTTGCTGAAAGGCGACTTCGTTGTTATGATCTAGTGTTGGATTCTCTAGCCGTGTTTGAAGAGAAGTCAAACAGTGCTGTACAGGTTACCGGTAATGGAGTTACTGCCAGCAATGACCACGAAGCAGTGCGAGCTCACGCATACGAACTTTCCTTTGCGAGCGATGATGAAGTCTTTCATTCAACCCTTTATGATTGGCTCATCAATAGAGGACTAGCGGATGACCTACTAGAGGTTTGCGAGCTCGATTTCTTCTCGGCTACTTATTGATCTAACAATGTTTTAGACTCGACCTGTTTTCCTTGAGGCGCATCTGAGACGAGAACCAGTGACAGTGCAGAATTTTCAACTCCTGTGGCAGTTTTACGTCAAGAATGGCCAATCCTTGCGAGCTGCTGAAACTCTTGCTGCGTTGGCAGAGTCGTCCGAGTGAGTCACTAGCCGTTATTCTATCGATTAGCTCTTCATTTTGTTTGGAAGATTTGACTTGGGGTTGGACGCACGATTGGAGTACTTGACGCTTGCTGTGGCTAACGCGAAATCTCATCCGATATCTGCAGCTGGAAGGCATGAAACCGCAATCGCCTTCCTTACAGACCTTGAAGAAAAACTTGACGTTGCACAAGTGCAGCTAGAGATCTATAATGTCCTATTTCCACATAAAGATGACGCTCCAGAAGTTGGAGAACGGGTAACTCAGCTAACCCGGCGGTTATTCACCATGACCGAGGTCGGCTACTCTTACGAGTCGAAATCCTGATTGCTTACAACCCCTCTCAGCTCTATCAGACGTATGCTATTCCGTTCGATATTCCTGACATAAAACTCCTCTGTCTTCACGTTTCCGAACACCGGGATGAGACTGTTGTTAAGCCAATCTGGAATCAAATCTTTGATGAAAGTAAGCGCATCTTACTATACATTTGCCGAGTCCATCCTCTCATAGAAGACCAGTCCTTAGAGAGGATATAGATCCCTTAGCATTAGCGGATCGGATTATAAGTCGGGTTGTGCCGCTTGGCAGGCGTTTTTATCCATCCGAAAGCGCTTTTCCGCTCCGTACGTCCGTATATACTCTAATGTTCTAGAAGCTCACAAGAAATCAAGGATATGTTGCTACGCTTATCGTTAGATTTACACTGGCCAATAAGAATGTGGTCTCGCATGGATGGGCGCCACGATTATTAATTCAATGCGGCGTGCCCTTCAATGATGTTTGGGATGTATTTCATGAGATGTACGAGTCACAGGTCAGGCAAGCGTTTTATTATACAGTTCCGTCGCTGAGGATGATATCCTCAGATTCCTCCTTTCAATGATCAAACCAATGTGCAAACAATATCTTCAGACATTGCAGTCCTTTTGTCAGACTGGTTGAAGGAAGCAAGTCAGCCACATTCATTCAGTAAACGGGAAGAATTTCCTGTTGGTCGGATCGACCGTGAAGTGGACCAATACCTCGCAGAACTGGAACCAGGACGCTCAGATACAAAAGTAATGTATGAGACCATTAAACGAGAGTTGAGGCGTAGCTGGTAATCGTAGGGTGTACTTGTTATGCTGACTTGCAAATTTGAGAATGGATTTCTATTTAGACGTAAAATATATACGGCCAGCTCCAATAAAGTATTCATTCTTCAAGATTTTTGTTTGCCTGATGGATAAGCCACATGGTTGGTGACATACGTTAAGAACAAACTAACGAATTGAACATACCTTCGGGTTGAAAAACAAGCTATTCACGCCCCAGGGATATGGTTTACTCCTTCGGTTCATGTACTCATAGGCAGGTACTTCAGGAGGATGGCCATCGTTCCCAGCTCGTAGATGGTCCATGTGTTGCCTATGTTCTGTTTCGACATTGTATACCCATGCTACGCAGGTAGCAACTTGGAGGACAGGTTATCTCGGAAGGTCAAATCAAACAGAAATCGAACGCACTAGCAGGGATACAAACGAACCAGCTGACATTGAAGAGAAAGATGAATGATGAGTAAGATAACGGATTGAAGTGCAAGAGTCTAATGGATACCTGATTTTACGCCAAAGATCTGTTGTTTCTGAAAAGATAGTATCAGGAAGCAGGTTCAGCCAGTCTTAAGCTCGGGCCAACCTTGCGCGTGATGTTCAACGGCATTTCGCTCAGCAAAATAGGTACTAGATGGCTGGGCAGAGCTGTTGAAACGAATTTGGCGAGTGGGGCGCGCAGTTGTGCGGATAACGTTTCGAACGAGTGCTGACATTGTTGTAGGGACACTGTGGTAGTACGAAGGGATATACCGGAATTTGATTCTTTGTTCACATTTTGTCCTATTTGGAGATCCGCTCCTAGCCAAACATATAGGACGCGTCAGCGTGAACTGAATGACTGCAGATACTCGTTTGTCACCGCCGCCATGGTCGTCCGTTCACAATCTTCTGCAGCTGGTGCCATTGCTCTCCTTCATGAACCGGACCCTGTCTTTAGGCAACACGCACTGAAGATTCTTGTTCCCTTGGTGCCTCAGTTCTGGGCTGAAATTTCTGAACACATTGACTTGATGTAAGTACTTGCTCTGATTGTCCGTAGCGGGTCCTTTCTGAAACAGAAGTAGAGAAGCATTGTATGAGTCCGAGGATGTTTCCAAAGATTCCCGTGACTCTGCAGCACTCTTAGCAAGCAAAGTATATTATTTTCTTGGAGAGTACGACGAGGCTCTGTCATTTGCATTGGGTGCTGGAAGCGCGTTTACGGAAGAGGCTCGAAATCATGGCTCGGAAGAATTTGTAGAAACCGTGATCTGTAAGTGTTTCGTTTACAATTGATATCGCAGGCTCAAATAAATTTCGCTGTAGCTAAGGCTATTGACCGCTATATTCTAGAACGATCAGGCGATGAAAATTCCGACAAGACTGATCCTAGACTTCAGGCAATCATTGAAACCATTTTTTCGCGATGCATAGCAGAGGGCGAATATAAGCAGGTGGGATATTTGAAGTCCCTTACCATTGCTCTTGACCGTGAACTTTCGCTACACAGGCGGTAGGTATTGCCCTAGAGTCGCGTCGTCTCGATATTATATCTTCTATCTATACTCAAACTGGAGATGCCTCATTGCTGTCGTATGCTATGGAAGCTGTCCTAGACACTGGGTTCCCTCTTCTTTATCGTGACCGCGTCCTTCAGTTCCTCTATCAACTTTTCCCACCGCCCACCACAAAAGAGGCATCCTCATATATGTTGACCGTTACTCGCCTCTTGATCACGTTAAATAACCCCACCCTGATTATACCACTCCTGACATCATTGGTACCCAAGGAACCACTCTTAGCATACCAATTTGCTTTTGACTTGGCAGAAGGCGGCGCACAAGACTTTTTAGAGGCTATACGCGGACAGCTACCTGAAGGTGATCAAGTAAGCACAATTTTACGCTTAACACGACGAATGCTAACCTCCCATTAGGTGACAAAATCGATATTTGATAAACTCCGAAACATACTAACGGGTCAAGAATCGGTCAAGCTATATCTCGAGTTTTTGAAGCGCAACAACCGGGTCGACTCGGTGATCTTAAAAAATACAAAAGTGGGTCCTACATAAGTCATGCCATAGGCTACTAATCTATCGTCGCCGCAAGGATGCACTGGAACCTAGATCGTCCATTTACCATACTGCTTTGACGTTACAGAATGCCTTTATGCACGCCGGAACGACGTCCGACGCCTTTCTGCGTGAAAACTTGGAGTGGCTAGGCCTAGCAACAAATTGGTCTAAATTCTCTGCCACTGCTGGACTTGGTGTTATCCACAAAGGCTTCTTCGAACAGGGTATGACAATACTTGGGCCTTATTTGCCTTCAAGTGGCGGCGAAAGTGGCATGCAAGGGGCTGCGTACTCGGAAGGTGGCGCGCTATATGCCTTGGGGTTGATTAATGCTGGAAGTGGAAGTTCGGTTACAGGCTACCTTCGCGATACTTTGAAAGCTGCGCAAGGAGAAGTCGTTCAGCATGGAGCTGCATTGGGTCTTGGTGTGGCTGGCATGGGGTCAAAGAATCTCGAGGCTATAGAGGATCTCAAGAATGTTCTCTTCATGGACTCGGCTGTAGCTGGCGAGGCGTGCGGTTATGCAATGGGATTGATAATGCTCGGTACAGCAGCAGCAGAACCCGCGCGCGAGATGCTTCAGTTTGCCCGCGAAAGGCAACATGAGAAGATTATTCGTGGTCTTGCCATGGGCGTTTCATTCATTTACTATGGACGTCAGGAAGAAGCTGATGAGGCTATCAAGCTTCTACTTGCAGAAAAGGTTTGTGGATCAGTTCACCGCCCCCATACTTAGTATAAGTTTTCGTTTAGGATCCGATCTTGCGGTACGGAGGGGTCTATACACTGGCCCTAGCTTATGCTGGAACCTCCAACAACAACGCCGTCAGACAGCTTCTTCATATTGCTGTATCAGACACGTCCGACGATGTACGGCGAGCGGCAGTCACATCTCTTGCCTTCCTTCTCTTCAAACAACCTTCTCAAGTACCCCGTATCGTCCAACTACTGAGTGAGAGCTATAACCCCCATGTGCGGTGCGGAGCAACACTAGCCCTAGGCATTGCTTGTGCTGGGACTGGCCTTCAGGTATATGGCTGTACTAGATCCACCACGCACTTTACTGATATCTCGCATCAGGATGCCGTTGAAATTCTCGAACCAATGACAAAGGATGGTGTGGACTTTGTTCGACAAGGTGCATTTATTGCACTGGGTATGGTCCTTGTCCAGCAATCTGAAGCTTCGTCGCCTTCTCTCGCATCGACACGTGCACTTTACCACAAAGTTGTGTCCGACAAACATGAAGACCCAATGGCTCGTTTTGGGGCAGCAATCGGGCAGGGCCTGATTGATGCGGGAGGCCGAAACGTTACTATCAGTTTACAAAGCCGTGCAGGTAGCAAAAATACTAGTGCCATTGTTGGCATGGTCATGTTCTGTCAGTTTTGGTATTGGTACCCACTAGCTCACTGCATCAGCCTTGCGTTTGGAGCAACGGGAATTATTGGTCTCAATGGAAATCTCAAGGTCATTTAGCCCAGCAGAACATAGCCCGATTCCTGACCACATCTGATCCAGGTTCCCAAGTTTGAATATATTTCTAATGCCCGACCTAGCCTTTTTGCATATCCGGCCTCAGCGAAGCCTCCAAAAAAAGAGGCAGTGACCAAAGTTGCAACTGCAGTTCTATCAACAACAGCAAAAGTCAAAGCAAGAGAAAAAAAGAAGGCTGCTGCCGAAGGCGAGGCCATGGATCTGGTATGTTTGCAACGTCATAATAATGAATATGCTAACTAATGCTCTAAAGGATGAGAAACACCTAACAAAACATGAAAGAGAAAGTGATGTAGAAATGAAGGAAGAACCGTCTTTGTCGAAGGACGGTGACGTATCGCCAATCAACCATTCCATATCCAATCTTGTAGATTCCTCTTCAAAAACACCGAAAAAATCGGAACCAACGTCAGAATTACGGCCTAATTTTTCTCGTGTTACGCCAGCGCAGCTTGCGCACATTTCCTTTCCGAGCGATTGCCGGTACCAACCCGTCCGACCTGTGTCGCTATATACACCCCCAAGAGAGGGGAAGGCAGGGCCCCTGTCTGCGCTGTCAATAGGCGTTGCATCGGGGGGGTATGCAGGAGGGGGAGGGATTCTAATTCTTGACGATTTGCGACCTGAAGAAGACGGCGAGTTTATTGACCTAGAACCTCCAACAGCTAACGTGTCCGCTCAACCGGAAGCACCCAACGGACAAGCCGTACGTGCAGTGCCCGCCGGTCCCCACATTGCCTTAGACGAATCAGCGCCAGAAGCAGATGTTCCCGAATCATTTGACGTAGGTCCTTCTGGCTTTATTCTCGTTCAGCCCCCGTTGATCAACAACCCCTTTCAGTATCCATTTGAAAACGATACCTAAGATATTTTAATGTTCCCGCATGTCTGGGTAGACAACTTGTTCTTATTCGTACAATCATATCCTATGTCGCTCCTCCTTAAGCTTTCAATTAAGAGGTTGGCTAGAAAATAAAGACCACGTGACCTAACAGTCACGTACAGCATTTTATCGCTTTTGTTCCACTACCATCGTCTAGCTCCCAAGTAGCAATGGATAACAGTACAGAGTCCCGTACAATGAAAGCTCGCAGGGAGGGTAAGTTTGATCCCCTTGGATATCATGATGCCAGCTATTCTTACGTGCTTCACTCAATAGCTTACAAAAGCAAAGGTGCTCTTAAGCAGGACGATCTAAGACGTCGTCGTGAAGAGCAGCAGGTAGAAATTAGACGTCAGAAAAGGGAAGAAAACATATCGAAAAGAAGAAACTTTCTTCCTTCGACTAGCGTTGACTCGGATGAAGAAATCGGTGCTGTCGCTTGGGATCGTCCTGTATGTGGGCCTGCTGTCATTTCTAGCGTGTCTTTGCGTCTTATCCTCAAGAATTTAGTTGGCCGATGAAATGATCTCAGGAGTCTTTTCAGAAGACCCGGAACGCCAATTGGACGCGACAACCAAGTTTCGTAAACTTCTGTCGAAAGAAAAAAATCCTCCAATTGAACGTGTTATCGCGTGTGGCGTGGTTCCACGGTTTGTTGAGTGCTTACGAACTGGACACTCGATGCTCCAGGTTAGTATTTAGGACCCTCCAACTGACCTGTACCCTTATCTGATCTTAATTCAGTTTGAAGCAGCTTGGGCCCTTACAAACATAGCTTCAGGAACCGCCGAACATACCCAGGTCGTCATAAATGCGCAAGCCGTTCCCGAGTTCATTAATCTCCTTGCCTCACCTGTCCTTGACGTCCGTGAGCAAGCAGTCTGGGCTCTTGGAAATATTGCTGGTGATAGCCCTCAATGTCGAGATTACGTTCTCCAACAAGGTGCTTTAAGGCCCCTACTTGCCCTTTTGAGTGAACAGCACAAGTTGAGCATGCTTCGGAATGCTACCTGGACTTTGAGCAATTTCTGTCGAGGGAAGACTCCACAGCCAGATTGGGAACTAGTATGCGTCCCTAATACCCACATACGTCTCCTTACTGACGAGAGGTCCTTTAACCTTACTACAGATTTCACCCGCCTTGACGGTACTCACAAAGTTAATCTACTCTTTGGATGACGAGATTTTGATCGACGCTTGTTGGGCCATCTCTTATCTCTCGGACGGATCCAACGACAAGATTCAAGCTGTGATCGAGTCTGGTGTGTGCAGGCGGCTAGTTGATCTCCTTATGCACAACTCCACCTCTGTTCAGACCCCAGCTCTCCGATCCGTTGGCAATATCGTCACCGGAGATGATCTTCAAACCCAAGTCGTCATTGCATCTGGCGCTTTACCTGCTCTTCTTTCGCTTCTCTCTTCGCCGAAAGAAGGAATCAGGAAAGAAGCTTGCTGGACAATTTCAAATATTACCGCTGGTTCACCCCCGCAGATTCAGGCAGTTATCGACGCTAACATTATACCACCGTTGATCAACATTCTCCAGAACGCGGACTTCAAAACACGAAAAGAAGCGTGTTGGGCCATTTCAAATGCGACCTCTGGTGGCCTTCAAGAGCCGTCCCAAATTCGCTATCTTGTATCGCAAGGTTGCATTAAACCACTTTGCGACTTGTTGACAATGATGGACAACAAGATCATACAAGTTGCTCTTGATGGGCTAGACAATATTTTAAAAGTCGGCGAAGCCGACAGAGCGAGCAGAGGTCCAGGTGCTGTAAACCAGTATGCGATGTACGTGGAGGAAGCTGGCGGAATGATCACCATTCATAATCTTCAGCAACACGAGAATCTGGAGATTTACAAGAAAGCATTCAATATCATGGACAAATACTTCCCCGATGAGGATGATAACGATGCTGCCATTGAGGCTCCCGCTGTTGACTCGTCCGGAGCTTTTGCGGTAAGACCCCTAATTCTAGCCCCCATGGACTAGACTAACGTTCTCTTCAGTTCCATTCCGATGTTGCTGCCCCGCAAGGAGGGTTTAGCTTTGGACAGTAGCAGCTTTGTTTCTCAACTGAGTCTTTTTTTTTCTTACAAACGCCATGACTCATTTATCGCTGCTTCGTTTTGCTACGTAAAAATCTCTATTTTCTTTGTTTTTCAGTCGAATTACCTTTTGCTTGACGTTTGTAGCAGTTTACCTGTGCGACCAATATAAAAATGCTTCAGTACCTGATCTAAAATTGTTTGTTATTGCATTGATGGCATCCCAGATTCTTCCACTAGGTGGGTGCACCACACTCGTGTAGCATGGCGGCCGGTGCTCAAGAAGATTCAGAATTGATTGATAGATGCATTGGTTCACGGATATGGGTCATTATGAAGAGTGACCGAGAGTTTACTGGGACTCTGCTAGGCTTTGATGACTTTGTCAGTCAGTGTACCATTTTATCAAGGACGCGTTTTCCGATGGCTTAATGAATCCTTGTAGACATGGTTTTGGAGGACGTTACGGAATAGTCGATATCATCTCTCTTGCATAGTCTGTGCAAAAAGCTAACTAAACTCTCCAGCGAAACAACACCTCTTGGCACGAAGAAAACAAAGCTTGCACAGACGCTATTAAATGGGAATAACATATGCATTGTAAGTGTAAATGAATGGATTGAAAATGTAGTATGCTCATTCATAGTGTTCAGCTGATACCAGGTAGTGCCGGACCCGATTCTTGAACTGTACAGTACTGTAGTATATAGATAAAAAGGATTTTGATGCGAGTACACTGCCTTTCTCATTGACCGGGCATCTCCGCCCATTTGACTCGTGAGTTTGCGGTGAGTGTACACTGTGCGAGCGGGGACGCTCGTACGACACAAATCGTCCACGAAAACCCAGAGTATGACGGGACTATTCCTCTGAAAGCTCTCGATGATGTTCTTACACAACGTACAATCCGTTCCATCCCTCCAGCCAAAGTCTACCCTCCGTCCACAAGCCAGGACAATTATCACCCGAATACACAGCATCTCTCTACTACCTTTCAGACCCTCATCCACAGTCCAGAAGTCAACGTTTGTGCACCAGGACACCCGGAAAACTCGCACTCGTAGTATCCGCAACAAACTCATTCAATCTACCAGAGAAAAGGAAGCGAGCCCAACCAAAACAGGTGCCAATTCATGCAGTCGAATTTCATGCTCGAGATTTGCTCATGAATAACCCAGATAAGATCCAATGGGTCAAGGGAGAGCTTATCGGGAAAGGTAGTTATGCCAAAGTCTATCTCGGGCTCAATGCCACCACCGGAGAAATAATGGCAGTCAAGCAAGTCGAGCTCCCACAAACTCCCAGTGACCTACTCAGTTCACGCCACCGTGATATCACAGAAGCCCTCAGATTTGAAGGCAAAACGCTGAAGGGCCTTGATCATCCCAATATCGTTCAGTACTTGGGGTATGACGAAAGTCCGCAATACCTCAGCATGTAAGAAATCCATCTGCGTTCTCGTGCTCTCCTTCTTACTCAAATAATCAGTTTCTTGGAGTACGTTCCTGGTGGAACAATATCATCTTGCCTTCAAAAACACGGGAGATTTAGCGAAGAGGTCACCAAATCCTTCGCTCATCAGATGTTGGAGGGGCTGGAATATTTGCACTGTAAGGGCATAATACACAGAGTACACACTGCATCTAGCTTTTCACGCTTCCTATTTAACAATCTTGTCTAGGATCTCAAGTCAGATAACATTCTTGTAGAACCCTCAGGGGTGTGTAAGATATCTGATTTCGGTATCTCGAAGCAAGCAGAAGACATTCAAGGTCGAGCCTATACTGGGATGAGGGGAACGATCTTCTGGATGGCTCCTGAGATTTTGGATAACGACAAAGAGCGAGGTTATAACTATAAAGTCGATATATGGAGTGTTGGATGCATCGTTCTGGAAATGTGGACCGGGGAACGACCATGGTTCCCAGAGGAGGTATTCCCAGTAATGATCAAGGTATTTAAGCCACCTCTGCGTGTTCTCAGATTTTTTACAACGTTTTCGCGTACCTAGCTCTCCCAGCAGAAGCTTGCACCTCCAATTCCGCCTGATCTTAACGCCTCCCAAGACGCCTTGGATTTTCGGCGTCAATGCTTTCAGATGTAGGTACACACACGTGTGAATGAAGCCATTCCTGATTATTTCCAGAGACCCGCGTAATCGTCCTTCCGCTGCAGAGCTGCAAGACCATCCGTATCTCGAATTGCCAGCAGGATGGAAGTTCGAAACTTCTGAAATCGAGGAATTTCCTCTGCGCAGGAAATTTTCGCAGTTGTCACGAAAGTCAGGCAAATCCCACCGGACCTACCGTCGCCTCCAAACTTCATTGCAAGGTGACCCCGAGGCTACATCACGCACAATACCATTACCGCCAACGGAAGACAACAATCCCACATACCGACTCTCTAAAGGGCTTGGTATACTGAATCCGCGGGTTCATTCTCAACCAATCCCTCAGCCTGCAAAATCTGGCACGGACGACGGTCCCCCAGTGGTTTACATTGTGCCCCGTAGTTCCCAACCGACCCGAAGAGCGCCATCTCCGAACAACAGCTCTAGAACATCTTTGGACACTTCCGGTTCCTTGTCCACCGCTCGCAAAGGATTTCGTATTTTCAACCCAGACCCCGAACCCGAGATCAACGCACAACCATTTGTGTATCAACCGCCACCTCTACCTGCTTTCAATGCAGATTCTCCCTACTCGGCTCGTCTAGTCACCCCTGTGATACAAACAATCGACGAATCATATCCTCCACACCTTCGCAACGGTCAGCCTTCGACCTCATCCAGGTCATCTGGCAACTTTCTGGAAAGAGCAGCTTCTCGGTATCCTAATCAGCACCCAAGCGGTATGTCTCTTACCAGCTCTAGTGCTCATTCCGAGAGTAGTAGTGAGGACGACAACGATTTCTGGGCGAAGCGTCCTACGGACCTAGGTGCGAAAAGAGCTGTTCCTCAACACCAGGAAAGATCCTTTTCTCGCAATCACCGTATCTCGGGTAAGGCTCCAAGCCACCTCAGCGGGCATGACGAATGGACAAGACCAGCTGCCGCTGAAGTCTACGAGAACCTTCAAGAATTCTTCCCAGAGTTTGACCTGGATAAGTCAGTCAGTATTGCAGACTCGTCAAAAGCAAAGCAGGGCAATGACAAGATCAAGCGGAAGGCGAAAAGCATTCGTATGGTGGCTGAGGAACGGAATAGTCGTACTCTTCAAAGGAGAACTAAGCTATGGGATAGCAAAGTTGAGGAGCTTCGGATGTAAGATATCGTTACTCTGTCGAATCACATAATAGACAGAGTTGTTTTTTGTATCATCTTGCTGGCGTATCTCTTGCATGTAATTTATCCTTCATATATAAAATTTAACAAACAGATTCTAATCAAATCCACCACCATCCTTGTATTCACAGGATGTAAGTACAGAGAATAGATAATGAAGACAACTCGACAGCTTAGGTTAGAAATGTTCCTGTAACATAAAGGTGAGAAGGGGTCAGCATATCTGCTAGATTTGACAGCACGCTGACCTTCGCAAAAGTAAATTCGACTGTTGAGCAGGTGGTTCGGTTGACAGCCTCTTTGATAGCCTTGTCCAAGCCTCCAGGACCACAGAAGTATGTCTGTCACACACATCAGTCTCCTTGGCTGTTATTACGGATGAAAGTGATGCTTACCGCAACTTTGTTTCTAAGCTGTGATTTGCTGCCAGGTATATACTGACCACTCTCAATGGCTTGTCGCATTTTAGCATAGATAGTCGTCCAGTCCGGACGTCCAAACATTGTACGGGTTCGGAGAAGTGTGAGAGGATCGTATTCCGCTCCTGCATCATTAACCGCAATGTTCCACAACATATCTTCGCTCATCTTCTGGGTAAGATAGATATTGATGTGAAGGAAGTTGGCTAGATAGATTGATACTGAGGTCCATTGAATTGTGACTGAATCATGTCGACTCACGATCAGCTTGGGCGGCCTCGACTTCCTGTAACAAGCTCTGGAACCAACCAAACGAAGGGGCATCACGGCAAACCCAGAAGAATTCCACGCGGCGTAAAGATCCAAGAGTGCCCTTCTTCTGTCTATACCAGATGTGCTTGAGGATTGATGCAAATGGAGTAACACCTGATGTTTTGGGGTGAGGCTGTAGTTTTATATTGAAGTTGATGGTTAAATACCGATGCCAGCACCTATTAACATGGCGACCTCAGCTTTGAAGACGTCTTCGGTTGGCGCGCCATACGGGCCATCGATCCTTACTGATGGAAGTGTTATAGCGCCAGCGGTAGTGTCAATTTCTACGAAGTCTCCGCGGGTGTTGGTTTGGTCCTTCTCAGTACCTTTCATAGCCGCCTGTGTCATGGCGGCGACAGCCGAAGGACCAACTCCGAGACGTTCACCTAAGGCTCGCGTGAAGTCGCCCACTTGACGAATGTGAATGGATGCATATGGATCCTCAGGAGCAGACGTTATAGTGAACTGTTGCAGGATATAAGTTGGGGTCGCGTCGTGGAGAAATTAAGAGACTCTGACCGGATGCCATTGGAAATGAGAAATCTCTGGAACTTGAAGGAAAATCCATTGTCCAGCCGTGTATCTGAAATTTGGTTTTATAATTCGAAGCTCCATGGCGCCTACATCCATATGCATTTAGACAAGGATTAACGAATCCAAGCATTCCGATACGCACCACTGGGATGAACAAGAACTTTGGACAGGCGGGTGGGCCTCCTCGCACGGTATTCCCTGTACATACGCTCACCGAAATAGATGATCGCTGGCCAGATGATGAACCGCCAACTCAAGTATCCGAGACAATGCTCTGTCGAGTAGAAGGGGAAATAAGGGACAAGATCGGGATCCACAGAATCACGAACAAAGCAGCCAGTTGCATGAGTAAACAGACCGACCATGAAGAAGAAAGCCAAGTGATGAGTGTACCAGAAGACTTCAAAGCATTGCTTTCGAATCTTCTTGTGCGCAGTGGAGTACATGAGAAACATAATCAAGAGCATGAAATGCCCTGTTATGCCACCTGGCTGAGTATAATGAATCTGAAGGGCAGTTTGCTTCCGGATCTCTAGATACTTTGATGACGAAGCTATATAAGAATTTTTTCGAAGAAAACGTACGGGTTCTTTCAACGTTTATGAAGTTCACATAATGGGCAGTTGTATGTACCATGGCCCAGAAAGCCATTGAATAAGCGACTTGTCGATGGAACCAGATATTCTCGTCGGCGGGGAAAAGCCAGGTAAGCTTTGGGCGGACGACACGAATTATGTTACGAAGCATGGGAATGAGAATCAAGCCACCATCGTAGGCTAAAACAAGACCAGCGCCGCGGGAGGTCCAAACGGAAAAACCTAGAGTGTTGAGACCAGCCAATTTCTGGTTAGTTTGCTATTTGAAAGCAAGATGGATGAGCAGATAAGATAATGAGGTATGTTAAGTAGAAATACCTGACTGTACCACCCATATGCGAAGATGGCGCAATGAGTGCCATAAAAGAAGACGTTGAAGGCAAGCCTTCTCGGGGTGAGGAACTCTCTTTGTAACCAACTTCGGGGCATGATGAATATGTGTCAGATGGGAGAACTAAGAAAGTCCTGGTCCGGCCAGAGGAAAAAAACAAAAGAAAAAGAGAAAGGTAATGATAAGGAGGGTAGAGGATGGGGGGAGGAAGAGAAAGTTGAGTAGAGTTATACGTGTGCGGTGGTGGCCATGACAATAACTGACTTTGAACAACCGATGATCCCATCACGACCCAAACTTTTGGATTCCACTACTGCTCATAACGATACGCTACCATAGCTTCAATCCGATGTACGTCCGTGCTAAAACTCCTCATCTTCACCTGCTGGCTTTTGCTCGCCTCTATCGCCAACGGATCCGTATCAACCCATTCACCAGCTGGTACATCTGCTGATTCAGACGTATACGCAAGGATATTAAAAACTGTCGCCTCCTGAATTACTGGCAGATAGGTCACCATCGAAACTATCTGCTTCAAGATGGCCCTAATTTCGGATTGAATTTCCGCATCTGGTTTCGATGATGTCCTGCGTATAGATCAACAACACCATCAGACCGAGGCAGCCAGGTCAACGTTACACTTCTGTCACGTCCGTCGGCTGTTCCACAAGCTGAATGTCAAACACCCATCGTTCTAGTGGCGTCCGAGTATCCTTTGAAATGATGGCGAGAACCAGCTGTGTCACGGATCCAGTAAGAAGCCATTCTGATAAATGTCACTCAACAACCTTCATTAACCACAACCTGTCACAAGACTCACTCTGAACTTGTTTGAGGATTCTACCCGCAACCATTGACAGGTTACCACACCATATCGCAATTTACTAGAAATGATGTATATACCTTTCAAGGTAATTTTCCAAGGCAAGGTCTTGGGTAACCAGCACTGTTTGACCGTACTTCTTGACCATATGAAAGTCATCGGATGGGTATACTTCACGTTGAAAGAGTATACTGCATTCCAAACGAGCAGTGAGCATGAAATAATGGCGCGGACGATGATGACACTTGCGTATTGACCGCATATTTGAAAAACTCTGTAACTAACGCGGTTGAGCCTTTGAGAGTGATGGCCTGACGATTGGCCTGTTTTGAGCTCATTGTGCGTTGAAGTAAAAGGGACCGTGGAGGAACGCGCAAAAGCACAAAGTCACGTTACCCTGCCTCGCCACTGCCAGCTCAGTTGCTGTAAGCGAGCTGCGTATCTTGTAATTCATTACAGATGGATACTATCTCGCATGCTTGAACTGTACATTCATCAAGTCTACAAGTAATATTAATATAAATTACTGTAGAGTATACTGTACTGTACTGCAACTGAACTGCAACACGTGACTCTAATAATATACTAGCCGACTCTTGTCACTCTTTGCAGTTACTTATAAGATGTCGGCTGCGACACCACCAGCATCCTCGCAATCCCCTGCTACTCCATCTTCCTCACAAGATCAAATTCCAAATGTCTCTCAGGTGGATCGTGTCCTTATTGAATACCTACGTTCGCGGGGCTACTCAGCAGCGGAGAGGGCACTGCTAAGCGAAATCGAAGTAGCCTCCCCAGATGACAAGGGCAAAGACGTGGAAACTATCACTTCTGACCAACTAGTAAAAACCCTCGCAGTGTTTGCACATAAGCCGTCTCGTCCAAACGAAAACATCCTCAAAGATTCGTCTACCGTCTTACAAGAGCTGACAGCAATGGGCAATCCGTCCAACATACAAAATTTGATAGCAAGTATCGGCTCAGTAGGAGCAGAGGAAATATTGTCCCTTGATCCAACGGATAAGCAAGAAGGTTTTCGTGAACTCGAAGCTTGGGTTGATGGTTCCTTAGACATGTATCGGGTCTGTATTTTGCCATCCTCTGGCACGCCAAGTCTCAACCATCTTAGCCCGAATTCCGGCCAATACTTTTTCCTATATTTTGCCACTTCTACCTGGATCTAATACAACACGGTTTTAAAGACGCAGGTGCGCAAGGAACCTGTTTTAACGTAACACTTACACTGACAAGTTATCTTAAGCTCTTCGATTCTTCTCTGAGTTTTCTTCGTCGCTGTCAACGTTGCATAACGCGACTCTCCACCATATCTCAACACTTTTGCTTCCTGCACATGTTCAAAATGACGAGCTGGCCCAACGTTTTCGTAACGAAAAGTTCTCCGTACGCATGAGCCGCTCCGGGTTCGGTCTTCTCATTGGCTGGTTAACGGAAGGAGCTGGAGGCGAGGCTTTAGGCGCCGGTGAAGGTTTTACCGGCGAGAGGGGCAAACGAGGCAGAGCAGCTGTCATGCGGGTCGTTAATAATCACCTTCGATTCGACGGTAATTGCTCTGACACACTGCATCTGAGAACATTACTTACCTCACGAAACAGTCACCTCCTCGAATCCATCTTCTGTATCGCCTCATTCTTGGGAAGAATCGACAGGCCTTTTATCGTCATTAGTACCCAAAACAGGCGGATCCACGACGTCTAATTTCACGAGCCCACATTCATTCAATATGTCCAGGGGAGATCTCAAATTAGGACCACCTCCGCTCGCTGAGGACCTACGAACAGAAGCCGAACGAGTCTTGAGAGAACAGGCGATGGTGGAAAGGGACCCTACGGCACAGTATGAGTTCCAGTTCCCAAGACCAACAGCTTTGCCCGGGATGATAATGCCGTCTGAGTCTGATTTACTTCCGCACCCTGCGACATTCAAGACAGTAGATGTCGAAAGAGAGGTCAGTAATGTACGTGATGCACGGAAAAGAATCCGCCTCGAGCCGTCTGTGCTTGCAAGTATCGATATCAATTCCCCACAAGCAAATAGTGTAAGGTCTCGTGCCCTTCCGAGTATTTGTGCATATACTCTTCACGATGTTGCTGAGGGGTACGCAAACATCACTCTACTGGTAGCTATCTGAACTCGTTCATTAGCTCGCCCTCATGCACATTTTCCTTGGATACCTCGCTCATGGCTGCTGGATTCTCTGAGAGCTACATTCGCCTCTGGAGTTTGAAAGGTGAAAAGCTACAGGGAATGAGAAGTGATTTTAGCACCAATTCTATCAAGGATGGTGAGTGGCATAACTCATAACACATGTGTAAGCATCTTGAATATTTGTAATTCCCAATTTGACAGCCTCATCGATACACAAGATAAAAGAAAGAAAAGGAACGACTACTCGTAAACTAGTTGGCCACAGTGCACCGGTATATTCGGTCTCCTTTGACCCCGTCGGCGGATCAGCTACCCCACCGAAATATCTTCTTTCTTCTTCTGCTGATGCTACAGTTCGATTATGGACCATGGACACAATGACGAACGTCGTGGCATTCCGCGGACACGAAAACCCAGTGTGGGATGTGAAATGGAGCCCCATGGGTGTTTATTTTGCCAGCGGAAGTAGAGACAGGACCGCTAGACTCTGGTCAACTGATCGTATCTCGTGTCTAAGAATATATGCAGGACATCTCAGCGATGTTGATGTGCGTCGCTAAACATTTGCTTAGCCTGCATATTCACAAAGCGTATTGTGTAGTGCGTTCAGTTCCATCCAAACTCTCTGTATCTCGCCACGGGCTCAAGTGATTGGACTGCTCGACTATGGGATGTTCAGCGAGGCTCTTGCGTCCGGGTCTTCATCGGCCATCAGGGAACTGTATCCTCTCTTGCCATAAGCCCTGACGGGCGTTATCTAGCAAGTGCAGGTTAGTCTGCATTATCGACATGTACTCTTTGCTTACACCTCGCAGGAGAGGATCTAGCTATCAATCTTTGGGATATGGGATCCGGAAAGAGGATTAAGAAAATGACAGGACACAGTGCATCTATCTACTCCCTCGCATTTAGCGCTGAGTCATCTCTGCTTGTAAGTGGTGGTGCCGATTGTACAGTGAGATGCTGGGACGTTAAGAGTGCTGGTGGTCCGAAAGTCAAGCCCCGCGAAGATGGTGACTTGAAGTTACCGAATGGTACAAACGGGGACTCGATAATTCAGGCGGCGTACGGAGAGGAAGAAAATGTTGAAACGTATGTCTACCGTTACGAGTTATGGTTGAAGCTTATTTTTCTGTTCAAGTACTGACCTCGTAGCTACATTTCCGACAAAACGGACACCAATTACGAATGTGCAGTTGACATCACGAAACCTTTGTATTGTAGCTGGTCCTTGCACGTCTCCCGAGCAGCGCTGAGGTTATCGTTGTATCTACATCCAGTACTACCCAATTTCTTAGCTTTGACCAATTAGATACCAGCTGTATAATAGATGGCGCACTGTAATATTCACGCTAATTAAGCTATTTGATCACGTGTTCACATTGCTTCGCGCTGCATATTGCCTTGAGTCTGGTTCAGCCTGCTACTGACGTCCGTTACTGCGCTCACCTGCCAGTAGGCAGCCATCGCTCAAGACTCACCAAGTCTAATCATCAGTGGATGTTATTGCTTTTGGCCACAAGCACTGTATAATAGCCTTTTCATTACAGCGGCTTATAAACATGGACGATGTTATGGCAGTGGACGATGGCGCAAACGGCGATCTCCCTCAGGTCCAAGATGAGATAAACGACCAGAAGAATCTCGGTGTGCAAAGTAACATCTATCGCTCGTTGAGGTCGCATACTTTAATTCTCACCTTCAAATTTCACATCAATAGCTCCACCACTTTCGGCGCCTGGGCCCTTGCGCGACACCTTCCGCGATATCCAGGTCAAGGTGCATATACGTAGACCAGAAAGGGACTCCTGGGCCTATATGGGCAGAGGTATTGTCTCTCAAGAAATCATGGGTCACTCGTCACGAGTTGGTACGTCCGTTTCTGCATAGGCTTTTCGGCATCCTGTCTAAGAATGCTCTGCAAACTTAAGTGGTCCGTGCATTGACTACTGGAAAGATCATGATGATTTTCAGCGAGGTATGTTATTCAGCACATCATCAGCAAACCTATGGCGACTCACCCTATAACAACAGACATCAGATCTACAAGCAGAGAAACGAGGCAATTTTGTAGTTGTTGGGTGCGTGGAAGGGTCTAGGGTTGTTTCTTGGTCGCTAAATGCATGTTTTTCTTTTGTAAACCTTTTCTTACGCGTCATTCTAACACACTGTCTGACTAGGCGCTCAACAACTCTGAAACACTTCGACTACTTGCAAGCATAGAACTAGCCTGTTATCGGTGCAAACAAGCACTTGCTGACCCTCGCCTACATAGTAAAGGACGTCGCCGAATAGAAAGAGTCATCAAGGACGACCGTCGAAGAAGGCATCGTCGGCGGAAGGACCAGGATGCCCTCATCGATGCATTCGCCAGGCAGAACATAAGTACGGAACCTCCAGCAAACGAGCCCGACTTCTTGGGCGCGTAAGCTACTGAAAGAGAAATCCTGTAATTTAGTAAGACACGCCATATATCTCTAGAAGTTCTGTAACATGAAACTTTCACCATCTTCCTTGGATGCTGCGCCTGAGGCCTGAGCTTTGGAATATCATGATAGAAGGTGTACTTTATACATGTCCAAAGTCGGTGTAACTGGATACAGCGCTTCTACCAAATCCCCCCGAGATACCGAAATACATATATAACATTAAAGACAATGAATGATATCTCTGCAACGATTTTGTGGTGACACTGGATCTAAGTTTCAGGGAGAAGTCCAGACTCCATATATTGTAGAGACATATTTTATGATCCTGAAGATGAAGGAATATTGATCGATCCACCAGTGGCGTTATATCCACGGCGCTCAGCATATTGTGGAGGGAGTTCTACAACTCCATCTGGGTTTGGAGGAGGTAGCTCATCTTCCACGTCTGTATGCACGATGAAACGCGTTGGTGTGTACCCCGACACGCCCGCCATTGCAGCTTTGCGTTGCGAAGCAGTCATAGATGCGGAATCGGAGTACTGATCGGGACTATGGACGTCGAAAGGTCGAATGTTCGTAGGACTAGGATGATTATGATCATATGGATTGAAAGGATCAGCATCTGATGTACTTGAGGGTTGCTGGTAACGAGATGATAAGGAGTAATGAGATCCGGACGGTTGATACTGTGAGACTGGTTGAAGTGACGAAGGAGCTGGGTATTGCGGATATGTTTGATGTGGGCCAGAAGCGCTATCGTCGGCTTGCAGGTATGGCAGGTATACGCTGCCAGCATCCGAGTAAGGAGCTGCTGCATCATAGCCACCACGATCAGGAACCGTTTGTAGGGGAGAAGATGATACTGCTGCCGCTGCGGTACCAGAAGGGTATGGGTGATTGGAATAGTGCACAGGATCATAAGTTAGATCAAGTTCAGCCCGGGGCTGCTTCTTATCATGTCTCTTACGCAAGAAAAAGAGACCAAGCGTGACGGCAACAGCAAGAAACACCAGAGCGCCGATAACAGTCCCTGCAATTGCCGCAATTGGTACTTTTTTGTCGGGTTCTGAAGAAGCTGAAGGAGATGAGGTCGACGTATTGGAAGATGTCTGTGAATGGATAGACGAGGGACTTCCACTTGTCTGTGTGCTAGGAGTGGCTGTTGATGAGGGGGAAAGATTATCGAGACACGACGCGTCACCCGTGCTAGCGACAGTCAACAAATCTGAGGTTCCACCGTTACGTCCCTGAGAGTCTATAAGTGAGAAAAATATTGAAGTTCCTGCGGCTACGTTCGCGGTCCAGCTGAATGAGGAAGAACCAGTCTGAGGATGAAGAATGAAGGTTTGTCCACCTGGTATTTGGCCCTGACAAGGCAATGCTCTTAGAAGAGTGCAGTTTGAGGTGTATGGCGGATACTTACAATGATGTTAACAGGTTGAATAGCACCACTATAACCGCTAAAAGGATACGGTCTATGAACAGGATTTTATTAATGCATAGAAAGATTGTGGACGAGAATGAAAGAGGACGAACCTGCATTGCTGGAGGGCGGAATCCAGCGAGAAGGAAAAGTCGAGTTCTAAAGATGTTAAGTTTGTAACATACATAGGCAAAACGCAAAATGGCTCACTTGGTCCATCGGTATTACAACTCCCTCCTTTGGATGGGCCAGTAGTCAACAGATTGCTACTGCCCCCGGTGGCAAAACCTGTAGCGTCTGACATTGTCAAAATGAACTTTTGCTTGTCTTGGAGGGGGAGCGGGAAAGAAAAGGATCCTTTTCCATTATTGAAGGAATCGGTTGGAACGGATAGATTACTGGGAGTCCCAAATGCCTAAAGCGACGGGTTAGGTTAAGAAAGGGACTTGTCAATGAAGTAGGTTTGTTATACTGGGGTGATGAATAATTGAAATGGAGGCTGGCCACCTGATACTGGAGTTGAGAAACTGAGAAATAGAACAAACTGGGATAGGATTTACCGTCCCACGAGACGCTAAAACTATCGCATTGGGTCGGTGAGCCAGATGTTGTGAAAGAGAAGGCGTTTGAGAGAGGGACCAGGAGGAAGGACAGTGCGAACGACGATAACATGGGGAGGGGGAGAAGTGAAACGAGAGACTGTGCGGCTGGTGAAGCCAACGAAAGACGAGAAAGAAATTCAGAAAAAAAAAAGACACACAACGCGGAGAAGGTAACAGGGCAAGATTACATAAGCGTGGCACTGCCTTGGTTGTGATATTTCGTGAGAACATCTGTCACTACAACCAAATCTGCTTCGCCGCTTCTACTAGTAACTCAAGTTTCTTCCTCTGGTCCTGTTGTGCACAGTCAATAATATCCATATAGCATCTAATGTTCCCCTTCCTTACCTCTTCTGTTACAGGATTACCCTCCCACACAGATGCAAACCCACACTGCGTGCTGATGCATATCCTAAGTTGTATGTAAAAATACCCGTCAGAAGTCACACAAGATCATCACAAACTGGTTCAAGGCAACATCACGACATCGAGCGGGATTCCCCTTCATAACTGCTTCCACCGCATCGTTTACGCGATCTTTCAGTTCATCAACCGTCTCAAGCTAGTATTTTTGACTAGTTATATACGGTTCAATCCAGAAAAGTTCTCCTCACCTTCGGGTTCTTTGTAGTCACCAAGCCCAAGACTACAGTCTTATTTAAAGGGAGACATCCAAGTGGCGTAAAGTTCCCCGCCCGCTGAGTATCGTATTCCAGCTGTCAAAACTATATTCAGCCTGAATGACTCTTTCTTGTATCCAAAGGTCCGACTTCTTTACTGACGTAAAAGGTATCCACGTCAAGATGATGGAAGATCTTGGCCGCAATGCGATCGTAAGCGCCTTCACAGAAGTAGGTCCCCTTGCGCTCGGAATAAGTCCCGGGAAGCCGGTAGAATAAGGAAACTCTCATACCTTATAATTCCCTCGGCACATGTGGACACCGATAGTCAGGTCACTAGGTCGATCCCGGGTACAAACGTTAATTGCACCAATATATGTATCGAGCAAGGCTTCATGGTCAACGCCAGCCCGCTCCATCCCCGAAATTGTGCTGTCACTACAGAAATAGCAGAAAGTAGGATCATCAATCTGTATATGGCCTATATCGCTGTTAGAAACACGCCAAAAAATAAGTAAGTTTATTGTTGGTGCTTACGGCATCCTAAATCATACAACTCTTGAATCTCAGCCCGGTAGGCTACACCTAGATCTTCAAAATATTCCTCTAGAATATATTGAATCAGTTTACCAGTTGGCAGGTAGTGGTTGCAATAGGATTGACCGTCATTCTTATACACAAGACGATCATAGGTCATGTCTGACCCATGGCGCTGATGGAACCAAGATGGTGAACACATGGTGACTTTGATGTACTTCACATCCTACACAAAGGTGATGTAGAGTAAGTGATTGGAATAGGCGAGCGTGCTCGAAACGTACTTCTGCAGGCACAAGACCCTTGAGATAGTTGAAGCTGTCGACATAGAAAGGTTTAGTGCGCTTAATCTTACCCTAAATGGTGCCATCAGCGGTCTTGTTCGACGACCAGGCCCATCGAATACTCGCCGTGCAATAGATTGTTGGCGCCTCCCGAACACCCATCTTGTACATGAGTTGTATGTGCGGAATATATTTCTACAATGAACATTAGCGGAGACGCGGTGTATTTTGAGCGTGCCCTGCCTTGAAAGTGGTGATCTCGCCTACACTCGAGCTAAGGGGCAACCAAAATAATATGAAAGCATATGGTTTAACCCACGTTTAGGCATTACTGTCATTCCGTCCAAAATTTCAAAAACACCCTCAAAAAACATGGATCTAAAAATGATGAGCAAGGGCCTGTTGTGAGAGTATGCTGTCTACCTTCTTAATTCACCATCGGTGATAGTCTTCAAACCAACGTCTCGTTGAAATGCAACAGATCGTTTAATGGCTTCGTCTTCTGCTGCACGCAACTCTTTTAAGGAACAAAGCTTGCGCTCATACTGGGTGCGTGTCTCAAATAATGTAGTGGGCCGCAGAAGGGAGCCAATATGCTCTGCACGAAAGGGGGGGCATAAACGTAATAAAGACTCGGAATCAGAGGTCATAGCCTCCTTCAAAATAGGGGAGAGTCTCGGGCGAATGAACATGAAAATTTCTTAGTACTAGGCTTGGCTAGCATAATTTATAGGCGGGCAAAGCTGTCATGTTGAATTTCGGGAGATTTCAAGTGGCGTCTAGACTAGGGCTAAAACGGAACGATCAGATTACGAAGCAGGAACCGATCAAATGATTAGATAAGGAGAATGAACGGAATATCCCGATTGCTACTGTATAGTTGCCAAAAGCCACATTCCGCTCCCAAACAGTCGTTTCGGCAACGGATTCGACGACCTCAAAGCCAAGTTGGTGCGTATGGTCGTGTTCATGTATTATTAATTACACTCTACTGACCTTTTTTTCAGCTTAAGAAATGGGTTTTGCACACAATAACGGTTTGTTTGCATTGACATTTAAATAATAGCATCTTGAATTTACTGTTTATTAGTCCTTCATGCCAATCATTTCCGCAAGGACTGGCAGCGCCGCGTCCGCACATGGTTTGACCAACCAGGACGCAAGCTTCGCAGGCGAAACGCCCGCAAAGCCAAGGCAGCCACCCTCGGCGTCCGTCCTTTGTCTCTTCTGCGCCCCGCAGTTCGTGGCCAAACTGTCCGGTACAATCGCAAACTCCGCGAGGGTCGCGGGTTTACTGTGGCTGAGCTCAAAGAGGCTGGAATAGGAAAGAAGGAAGCACGGACTGTTGGTATTGTCTTTGACCACCGAAGGAGAAATCTAAGCGAGGAGGGCAAAAAAATTAACGTGGAGAGGCTGAAGGCTTACAAGGCTCGTCTAATCGTCTTTCCTCGCAAAGCCGGCAAACCCAAGAAGGGTGATTCATCCGTACGTTACACGGCGTGGTCAAGATGTCAATATAATGAGCTAAACGTTGCTATATATAGGCGGAAGATCTCAAAGCTGACACTATTCGTGCAAGTCTACCTCTACCCGCGTCTGGTCCTGTAGAGCGGCCTCGTAAAATCACTGACGAAGAGCGCAGCTTCCAAGCATACAAAGCACTCCGTACTGCTCGTGCCAATGCCAGGCACGACGGTGCTCGCAAGATCAGGGCCCAGAAGGTTAGTTCTATGTTGGGTTTTTTTACTGCGTCACACCTAACTTTGGGTACAGAGAGAGGAAGAGGAAGCAGCAAAGAAGAAGTAATCGCATGTCAAAAGCTTGTTGTCCCCATGAGCTGTTTTCTAAGTATGGGTTGTGCACAAGATATCATGAGCTCATTCAATCAAACGCTATCAGTAATTCTATATTGAGGGTATATGCGACATCTATAGCTTTCAGATGGCCTTTCTTCGTATGAGCCGTTTCTCGAACAGCTCCTTTGCTTCAGCGTTTGCCACTTTCCCCATCAGTTTAACCTGTTCCGCAACACCCCTTAACACACCAAGAACCTCCGCATTGCCATCGATGAAACCAAACTCAGCATAAATAAGACCTTGATCCCGGGCAAATTCCTTTACAAGGATGCTGGCACGCTTCAAATTGTGGCGAGGTAATCGGGGAAATAAATGATGTGTCACTTGAAGATGGAGTCCTCCATGCATAAAGGCAATAGAATCGTGGCATATAACATCGGATGTTGTGCGCAGCTGGCGATGAGGGAAAGACTCCGTGGGGCCGAGGTCAGCCGTGGACATTGAGAAATGGGATAGAACAATCTAAAAAAAGAAAAATAAGAGAGGAAAAATATAAGCCAGCAAGATTCTGACCTGTACGTGCAAAGGACTGGTTACGGCGTGGCTTACAAGGAGATAAGCAAGAGCATTTTGCCACGATCCACACCCGTATAATACACGTGTGAACCACGACCAGAAGAAAACGAGACCAATGATTTCCAGAGTCCATGCCCAGCGTCCACCTCTAGCACGACGAGGATCGAAGGCTGTTTTGAAAAGATGTGTGTAAGACTGAACGTAAAGGTTGAAGCGAGCAAAAAGCATGATGATGTAAAAGAGCTGGTGTTGAAATGCCACAGCGATCTTGGCGAACCGATCAAACCACATAGTCCTTTTATAATAAGAAGACCACAAGGAGTCAAAAAAGAAAGGGGATATGGCAAGGAAGGGAAGATGTTCGATATCTGGGTCACTGTATGGAGGTGAGATGTGTTTGTTGTGTGAGTGTGTGTGTGCTTTAGTGAGTACTTACTGTGAAGGGTGATTTGTGACAACTGAGGGAGAATTAGCGAGATGGTAGTTGAATTGGACCAGAGAGTACTTACTGTGATGGACGTTATGATTCTGAAGAAGGGTGTGTGTGAGGGCTGCAGAATATGATGATGGCAATGAGGACACACCGAAACCCACCAACCAATGCTTAGGCCACCGATGAAGTCTGCGATAAAGATGGAAATTAAGCGGTCTACGGCCCAGATATGTGTTACACCCATATGACCCAAGTCATGGCAAGTGAAGACGAGTTGATGCCAGAGAAGGCCAAGAAAGACAGCACTTGTGATGAACCAGCTTTGTTGGTAGGCGTAGACAGAGAGGGTGGCAAAAAGAGAGTAGCGAAGGAACTCTGGGCCATAGCCTGTGAGATAAGGGGTGTTGTAAAGACCGGCATCGATGACACGCTGGTGAAGTTGCTTGTAGGCTTTTGAGATCTCGGCTTGGTGTTGTAGAGAAAGGGATGTGGGCGGTGGCTCAATGGTAGCTCGATCTGGTGCTGAACTTGAGTCACCGGTTGAAACGAGGAGGACTTGAGATGATGGGGAGAGGGGGGAGTCGACAGCAGAGCGCTGCGGGATAGCCTCACTCATCCATTGAAAGGACTTGGGGTCTGAGGAGGGTTTACGGACCCATCCTGACATGAGGGGGGGAAGAAGAGGATTCCAAGCCTGATTTACGAGCTCAACGGGGCCGATAGAATAGCGAGAGATGAGGTTGAGCGTGCTGGCCGAGTGGTAAGCCTCGATTTCGTCGGAGGCGTCGCGACCGGTGAAGTGAAGGATGGCGAGAGGGCCACCTGGATGAGAGGCCAGCCATGAGTGTGGTATGCGAAGGAGATGGCCGTTGTAGACGATGAGATTGTCGCCGGCGAGGATACGCTCAGCGACGGCCTCTCTTGACCACATGTAAGTAAGGAGGAGTGCGATGAGTAAACACGTGACCCTCTCTTCACCAGCAACGATGAATCCCTTCTCTGATTCCGTAAGAAAGCTCCCTCCTCTCCCTCAAATGCCCGTCGCAAAGGATACACACGACGATATAGCTGAAGCTGTCCGCGACACCGTCACCGTTCGTGATCGCAATCGTGTAGTACGCAGTCAGACAGCTGCGTGCGTATCATTACCCGAAAAAAAAAAAAACTCGCCTGATTACTTCCTTTAGTATTCCTTCCCCGTCTTCCCGCCCCACACAACGTCGTTCTCAATCCCAAGATTCTGCAAATCGCCCTGATAAATCAAAGCCTTCTACTAAATCTCGCTCCAAGAAAGGCTCTCAGCACGCCGATGTAATCGACCGTCTTGATTTCACTGGTGTTGGCCCTAGTCTGTTTTTCTCTTTCCTTCCGTTTCGCCATCACTCTACTCATACACAAAACAGTGTTCCATCATGACGGTCCTTTCGATGCTTGTGCTCCTTCCCGCAACAAACAGCGTAACAAAGCCCCTATGCTTGCTTGGACACCTCGCCCCGACGACATCGCTCCAGGAAACAGCGCTTACCCTTCAACCGATGCTTACAAGGCTTTTTCAGAGACAAGCTATACACCCCCTCCAAAGAAAAAAGTCGACGCTATTGCTGAAGCGTGGGGCATCCACGAGCCAGAACCATACGAAGAGTTCTTTGCGGGCGGCGGCAATGGAAAAGCTGACGGAGATACTCCGGCTAGCTCTATCTACAACGGTCGTGAATCTCATCTCAAGAACCGTACAAACAACGGCACAAAGCGTCCCAAGGACCCCCAAGACACACGAGATATGTTCAAGGACTATCTAGAACATGGTCCCACGGGCACTTCTGATCCTGCCAGAGCCCGTGCAGCTACTAGAAGGCCTCTTGTCCCCCCACCCAAGCCCATCTTTGTCTCCGAGGGATCTGAAGAGGCTCAACTTTCCTCCTCTCCACCATTGTCTCCAGGCCTTCCAAAGCGCTCAAAGTCACTGATGCATCGGATCCGCAAAATGCGTGATGCACCTAATGTCCCCGTCAACTCAGACTATGAGCCTCCTTCCCCAACTTCGCCCTCTGACGTTGACGGAAAGACGTCACGTCCTACACACCGCCCGCAAAACTCTTTCCTCGGTCGTTTTGCTGGCGGTTCACGCAGTGCCCAATCCGGCGCGGACAAATCAGAGCCCTTCGTATACATTGAGCCACAGAGCACCAACAACAAAGACCTCCCGGCCACCCCAGGAGACTCACCTCCGGACGTCCTTGCAACTGGATACTTTGAAGGCTCATCTAGCGGCGGTGGCCCTGGGTCACCAGGGCTTGGCAGGAAAACTAGTCTCATGAGAAAGATGGGACGTGTGGTTGGTCGTAGCCGGCAATGAGCTCTTCGCCTGGTGCTCTTTCCCCAATTTGCTCTCATATTCGTTGATCCCGCAACTAGCCCCTTCCTCTTTATTATGACATGTACTTCGCCTATCGACCTCCTACTATCATTGATTCCAGAGGTGTTGTTGCCCTGGTATCTGTATCCATCCATCCATCTGTCCATATTCCTTTGCTTCACCTAATGGATAACCTGTCCCAACTTTAACTTGGTTTTTTGGGGACAGTTGATAAGAGGACGCTGTTTTCCCTTTCTTTTCTCCTTTTCTACTCTCCCACTGTACAGCAGACTGTTTTGGGTGATGGCGGTGGTTTTGATTCATCCTCTTCTGCTGTAATCTCTGTATGCCAATATCTGACCTATCCTCCTGTATGTACATATATCCCAATTCGATCAATCTTTTCATCTTGGACACAATGTATGATGAGTTGCTCATGATTTCCTTACATTGATGCCGGCCTTCTCCAGCAATGTGTTCTTCACATCAGCTATCCGCACTTCTTCCCGATGGAAGATCCCGGCTGCAAGGGCTGCTTCGGCGCCTGTATCTCTGAAGACCTGAACAAAATGTTCTACCGTCCCGGCGCCACTAGAGGCAACAACAGGAATGCGCACGTTCCTCTTCACGAGGTTAATTAAATCCAGGTCAAAGCCAAACCCTGTGCCGTCACGATCAATACTATTAACCAAGAGCTCGCCTGCTCCGAGAGTCTCAACGCCTCGTGCCAGCTCCACAACAGAAAGCTGACGTGCTTCTCGTCCGCCAGAAACGGTACATTGATACCACCAAGCGTTGCCCCGCTCATTCTCCGTGCCGTAAATAACTTCGTCCTTGTATGGGCCATTGTACATTCCAGAGTCCACATATACTCTCCGTGGGTCTATTGACACTACAACAGCCTGACGGCCGTACACGTGGGCAATGGTCTCGATAGCACTTGTGCCATCACCTTTTCCCAATGTACGAAGCCGTTCAACAGCATAAACCGCTTCGGAACCGATGCTGACCTTGTCCGCTCCAGCGCGAAAGTAGGCTCCGGCAACTTCCAACGCGCTGCGCTTGGTACCGTCTGGATCGACGGTGTCTTTGATGCCACCACCTATTGTGAGTGGCACAAACACGCGCTCTGCCGCGGCACGAACGACGGCAAGCATTGGTTGGTCTTGAAGTGGTGAGTGACGGAAGGAAGTGATGTTAAGGAGGCAAAGCTCGTCTGCGCCTTGTTCATAGTACCGGGCAGCTAATGTGACAGGCTTGCCAAGATTACGCACCGCGCCTGCCGTTTTAGTGTGGACGGCATCTGATGTGGGCTCAAATTTTTCTCGCACATCGTACTGATCGCCTTTGGTGACGACAAGATCTCCGTCATCATTTGCGCGGACGTCCATACATGCGATTATACGTTTAGTGAGGCCATGTCGATTCGGCGGTGGGAGTGGGTTGACCAGATTGGTGGGGACATGAGAAGCTGATGCACGAGTTACCCCGGGTCCACGTAGCCACTGATCGAGCAGGGCAAGCCCAGCTTGTCCAGATTTCTCAGGATGGAACTGAGTAGCATACACGCTGCCTTTTCTGACAGAAGAGATAAAAAGCTGATTGCCATATTGGGTGGTAGTATATATCCATTGAGTAACATCTGGGTATTTCTCCGGGGCGTATTTTGCGCAATACGAATGTACGAAATAGTAGTATGATGGGGGAAGATTGGTCAGTTCAGGGCTCGGGATGAAGGAATCGGCAGAATTCCAACCCATGTGGGGAACGGGTTTATCGGAGGAGTCAAAGGATTGGATGGGGCATGGTATGATGTCCAAACCTGGGACTGAAGACTCTGAAGAGGACTGGAAGAGGATCTGCATACCAATGCATATGCCAAAGTAAGGACGACCAGATAAGATGTACTGTTTAAGAGGCTCTAGTAGAGCGCGAGACTGGAGGTACTGGACGGCAGTACCAAAAGCGCCTACACCGGGAAAGATGAGCATCTAATAAAAGAATGAATTGAAATGAAAAGTGGGCGACAAGGGACCACCAACTGTAGCCTTGGCGAAATCTGTCGGCTGAGTGATCCACGAGAATTCATGTCCGAGTTTATTAAGTGAATTAGCGAGACTTTGAACGTTGCCAGCGCCGTAATCCAGCAAATACAGCATTTCCTCGTAGAAAATAAACAAAACAAAAAAAGATTACATAAGTTCTGTATTCTCCGATCTCATACAAAAAGGCGCTTTCCCTCTCATAATATCCACTCAATATCCCCTGACATGTCCACAAACTATATTTCTGTCGCAGCTTCCCCTGCCTCTCCGAATCTCACTGTCGCAGAAAACGTCCTTCGTCGTCGCTCAATACAGGAAATCCCACCAAGGTTCCTCCAACCACTAGAGAATGGCGGTATACGTATTCTCATCCTCGAAAATATCTCCCAGGAGGCCGTGTCCGCCTTCAGAACACTGGGTTTCCACGTAGATCATTACACAACTGCCATGGGCGAGGAAGAGCTCATAGAGAAAATTTCATCTTATCACGCAATCGGCATTCGCAGTAAAACAAAGATTACCAGTCGCGTGATCAGGGCCGCCCCGAAAGTAAGCGACTAACACACCTATATTCTTGACACTCAATCAACAAAACAGCTTCTGGCCATCGGATGTTTCTGTATCGGCGTCAACCAGGTCGACCTCAAGGCTGCTGCTGCTGCTGGCATACCTGTTTTCAACTCCCCATTTTCAAACTCACGTTCCGTCGCAGAGCTCGTCATGGCAGAGCTTATTTCTCTCTCACGTCAGCTCTTTGAACGCTCCTACGAGCTTCGTCACGGCGTCTGGAATAAGCAGTCCAAGTCTTGCTGGGAGATACGTGGAAAAACTCTCGGCATCGTCGGATATGGTCATATCGGCTCCCAACTCTCTGTTCTCGCCGAGGCTTTTGGCATGCGCGTCCTCTTCTACGACGTTATAAACATCATGCCTCTTGGCTCCGCCCGCCAAGTACCCACCCTTTCCGCCCTCCTCTCGGAAGCAGACTTTGTCACTCTCCACGTCCCAGAGGTTCCAGAAACCCTCAATCTCATCTCAACACAACAACTGCGTGAAATGAAAAAGGGTTCCTACCTAATAAACAATGCCCGTGGCAGAGTCCTGGATATCCCAGCTGTCATTGAAGCGCTAAAATCCGGCCACCTCGCTGGTGCCGCCATCGACGTATTTCCCCATGAGCCTGGTTCCAATGGTCCCGGCTTTGACGACAAACTCAACCCATGGGCCAGTGAGCTTAGAGCCCTCTCAAATGTCATCCTCACTCCCCACATTGGCGGATCAACAGAGGAAGCCCAGAAATTGATTGGTGACGAAGTTGCCCAGGCACTCTCGAGCTATCTTGGTTATGGCTCGACGCTCGGGGCCGTTAACTTCCCCGAAGTCGATCTCCGGGCAATCACAGCTGAGCAGGACACTCAAATACGTATTTGCCATGTCCACAAAAATCAGCCTGGCGTGCTCAGGCAGATCAACGAAGTTCTCGCCCCTTATAATGTCGAAAAGCAGTTCTCCGATTCCAAGGGCGATATCGCCTACGTCATGGCTGATATTGCGAATGTCAGCAGGGCAGACGTTGGCAAACTCCAAGAACTTATCGATTCAACTGATGCCAATATCCTCACTCGATTTCTTGCTTAGCGAAGTAGACTCGTCGTCAGTCGATCTCATCATGTTTTAATGACCCATTTCCATTCAACTGGACACTTCTTGTAATAGATATCATTACAGCATGTTGTTCTTGTACTATTTGTGTACTACCAGTCGACTATTTCAAACGCTCAGCCAATAGCAAGGGAAACCAACTTATGTTTCTTCTTCTGGGTCACCGATACCGCTAGCGAGTATCGCGAATTGAGTTTCCATCTCAGGGAGACACGGAGAATCATAAATTTTGCATGTACGCGTATTGCCACGTGACTTTTTTAATTGGAGTCTGCTACCATGTCAAAACAACGCTAATATTTGGGCGTGATGTAAGACTCACCGCGTCGTAGATGCGTGCGCCATGATATTTCCACCAATTGGTTTCTTCTCATTACCAGCATACGGGCCAGCTGCGGCATCAGGATTAGACATGACCTGGTTTGTGACCACCACGGCAATGCCGAACTATAGGGCATTGATTAAAAAGAACAGAAGAAAGCAAGAGCAAGAGCCAAGCAATTACCTCATCAGCCAAACGCTGGAGGGTGCGTAGAAATTTTCCCAAGTGATTCTGACGACTTGAAAGTTCCCCTCGACCACTAAAGTCAGTGCGGTAAAGTGCCGTACACGAGTCCACGATAAGTAGACAAAATCTAGGCATCAAGTGTTAATATATGCTTTGCTTGATCTACATCGGTAATGTTACCTGGACTCTGACATCAATGCGCTTGCACTAGTCAACAGTGCATTCTGGTGATCCGCATTGTACGCCCTAGCGTATGCAACGTTATCCAACACCTCTTCGCCATTTAATCCGTATCTCTCTGCGACCGCGAGGAGGCGAACAGGCCGGAACGTCCCTTCCGTATCAATGTATAGGCACTTGCCCTCACCTCCTCCCATGCTTACAGGAAGTTGGCAGGTGACAGCCAGGGTATGACATATCTGTGACTTTCCTGTCCTGAATTCTCCGAATAATTCAGTGATAGCCCCAGTTTCAATCCCACCTATGGAAATAATCAGAGCATATATTGACATTATAGCGCATAGCTTTACCTCCCAGTAGAGCATCAAGCTGCTTCGAGCCAGTGGTAATATGTACAAGTTCAGATCTACGAGCATGAACCTCAGTTGCACTTTGGAAGCCAAGCGGGACAATTTTCTGAGCTGAGACACTTGATGTCAATGTATCGACGAGTTAGCATTGTTGTAACATACCCTCTGCTAGAATCTTGTCTGCTTTTTGATCTGAGATACCCTTGATTGTTACCAAGTGTTTCTTGGGTGTGAATGCGACAGCCTCCACCGTGTTAAGGCCAGCTTCTGCCAACTTCTTGATATCATTGATATGAATACCAGCTTCTTGGAGTTTATTGACTAAAAGAGGACCATTAAACGTGTAGTCGTCGTTGGATTCTTCGGGTGCTTGAGAAGCTTGCGACATGGCGGACGTTAGATTATGCGCTTGTAATCATGTCTGACAAAACGAACGCGTACGATCACGTGATCGCGCATTTGGTGGACGTTAAGAATTAGGTATAGCAACGTGCGACTAGGTAACAAGTACTACTAAGAGATAAGAGCAATGGGCACACACTTTTTGTACGTCCGTTCCAGATAATCGACTGCTTTCACATCCATTATGACCCGCGGCCACTTGAGTAGCTCATACACTGTGAGTTCGCCTGTCGTTACCAGTTTCACCTTTTGAATGTTCTTGATTGCCCTTTCTAGAGTAACAGGGGGTTCAGGCTCGCCAGTAACGAAAAGCGTCTTCCTCATGCCGAGGTGATCAATTCGTTGCGCAAGATGCTTAGTCTTCCCGTGGGGCCAGCTCAACTGGGTGACGACGCCGAGCCTTCTATCTCGCAATTTTGCACTCAGGGCAACACGCATGCCCATTTCTATGACTTTGCGGGGCAGTTTGGTGCTAAAGTCGCGTGGCTTGGGACCAAATGCGACGCCTCCTCCGACGAGAATAGGGCTCTGACCATCGCCTAGACGTGCGTTTCCGCTACCTTTTTGTCTACGAATTTTAATGCCAGAGCCGCGGACCTCTCCACGAGTTTTTGTACTGGCAGTACCCTTGCGAAGAGAATCACGATGATGAACGACACATAGATGGAGGATATCACGACGTAACGGCTGATTGAAGACCGTTGGATCTAATGCAGCAATATTACTTTGTGAGGCTTTCACTCTGCCCTTTAGCGGCTGCGACAATGCTAAAAGTACAGGTTCAAGAACGGGCTCAGCTAAGGGGAAATAGTGAGTAAGTTGAAGAAAAGAAATTACAAGGAGGCATACCCGTCTTCAGAGGAATGGCCGGCTTCACTGATGCGAGTCGAGCCATTGCACGAAACGGTTGTTTACAAGCTCCATTACGATGTAAAGCCTGCGGTTTTATAGTAAGCTATCATATATAGAACGATGAATCGATGTAGTCTTACGGCTATGCAGAACATTCTTTGCTTGTCGTTTGCTGGCACTGGTGGGGAATAAGGATCGCTTAGTCAGCTCGAGGTTCGGCATCCCCCGAATGAAACTAGGTAGATATTTCCAAGCCACCACAGTTCTGCGTCCAACGATCACCTCAAGAACAGGTATGCCCTCATCGAACTATAACGTTTTGTCTAGTTTTATCTGATCCGCGCAGACATTCATAAAACAAATGGCTTCATCTCCAAAGGCCGTTCAAACGTTCGGCAAAAAGAAGGTTGTTCTCTACCCAGCTGCTTAAGGATATCTGTACTCAGGGATGTTGCGTTTTTCAGACGGCAACAGCTGTTGCTCACGCGAAAGAGGGTCGTGGTCTGATTCGTATTAATGGATCCCCCATTCACCTAGTCCAGCCCGAGATACTAAGATTGAAGGTGTATGAACCAGTTCTTGTTGCGGGAGAGGATGCTTTTGCTGAGATCGATATTCGAGTGCGCGTAAAGGGGGGAGGCCACACGTCCCAGATATATGCTATTCGACAGGCCATCGCGAAGGCTCTCGTCGCATACTATGCAAAATGCCATGACGCTTACAGCGCCTTGGAGCTAAAGAAAAAACTCGTAGCATATGATCGCACTTTGTTGATTGCGGATCCCAGGCGGATGGAACCCAAAAAGTTTGGTGGGCAGGGTGCTCGTGCGCGCAGGCAAAAGAGGTGCGTATTAGTTTATTTTATATCGTTACTTGACCTCTCATATTTCACTATCCCTAGCTACCGTTAAGCAATTCTATATATTGCATTTTGTCATTTGCGCCGTTTTGTACTGTAAAAACTACGAATTATGCTAGGGATTTACATAAGCATGATGCTCTTTGTGACAGTTTATTCACGTGCTGAACAAATGCTTAACGTACGCGCTGACACTGCCTGACAGCTCGGTTGCGTGTTTGCAGTAAAAAATCAGAAGCAACGGCGTTTCGACCTCGCCAATCTACAGAGGAGCTTTGAAAGCTGATGGATTCTTCTCGAGAACCATCAAAAATTCCAGAGATTTTTCGAGATCCTGATGGATCTCAATGGAGTGTGTTTGTGGAAGCAGCAGGCATTACTGGCCGTCCTGGGATCATACGCAACCTCCGGGTAATATTCCAACTTTCAAAGTACATTGCTATCAATAACCTCTCCTGTAGAAAGCCGGTGCCACCATCTGTTCTGATCCTAACAAAGCCCAGGTCATACTTGTCGACTCCAATTCGTCAGAGGGCAAATTATTCATTCATGATTGGGGCAGCGATCCCAATAAAGTCGTCCTGGACTACCACTGGGTCAATGATTCAATCGGTGCCTCCAAAGCGCTAGGACAGGAAAATGACTGGGGTGGTCACCACAAAGTCGACAACGGGTTACCCATCGCAATCCCGAACCAGGAAGGAGACAGTCCACTCAAGTAACTTAATTGTTTTCTCTCATGATAAGACATACTTACGCTTACCGGTATATGAAGCTCATTACCAACACCGCGTATCACACCCATCGAGGTCGCTGCGGTTGAGCATGTATCTTCTACACAACCGCCCACACCTTCCAGCACGACGAAAAAAGCTCTACAGCCGGTACAATCGGTACAGAATCTATCGCGTCAACCTCTCGACGTTCAAAGTTCCTCCTTAACAGATATATTTCAACATCTTCCACCGCAAACTATGGCAACGTTCATGGCCCAGGCCCAGGCTATGATGCAGCAATATCCTTCTCCCAACCTAAACAACGGGCTATTAGGGTCCGGTATTGGTAATACTCCTCCCCAGCCGATGCTGAATTTTAACCAACCTATCTTCCCCCTCTTATCACAAGGCATGGGGTCGTGGAATATATCTCCTCCGCAAAACTTCACGATTCCGCTCTTCAATCCGCAGATGATGAATTGGTGCAACTCTAGCCAACTCCAACAGCTCAGCCCGATCGGAAGTATACCTGCTGCTGATACTTCTGGTACCCACCCGGAAATTTCTGCTTTCTCTCCATCAATATCTACGTCAAACGGTGATGATGGAGAATCAAAACCCACAGTCCCAATGCGACGTTCACCTTCTGCGCAGTCTCAGTCTGTGCCTCATCCAACTCCCCGGTCATCGAGCACGTTATTCACATCAAAGAAAGGAAAGGAACTTCTATTTTTTGTTCAGGTCGATCTCAAGAATCGCTCCAAGATAGTTACTGCCATCAAAGTATGCTTGCATATATTTTTCTTTGCGCTTATTCACTGATTACCTTTCCAAGAAACACAGCGGCATAATTTCAGCAAGTAACACCAGCGCTGATTATGCTATTCTTTACTCTCGTTCAAAAACATTCAACCACCTTCTCCGGTCAACTTCGGCGGCGGGAACACCAGCCATCAGTGCCAACTTTGTTCACGACTGCATTGAACAAGGCAAAGTCTTGGATACCTCAGCTTATGAGTTTGAAACTCCAAAAGGCGCGTCACGCGGAAAGCGAAAGCTAGTAGAAATCGAGGATGGCGATAGTGTGACAGAATCCAAACGGCTGGAGAAGGGCCATCGCGAAAAAGGAAGAAGAGTGAGCACTGAGAACAGGAGCTCGCCTTTACGAAAGAAGAGTATCACAGTCAACGACGCGCCACTGCCTTTTCAAGGCTCGCAGGATGTGTCAGGTCAGATCTCGAACGCACGTTCGCCCACTCCCCCACCACCACATACCCGATTACCACGATCCGGTGGTGACGGATTCATGTACACTGATCATGAAAGGGACTATTGCGTTCGTTATGTAAAGGCACTCCTTGAACGCGATCATAACATATCGACATCAGCCATCGCCAAAGCGTTGTATACAAAGGTAAACGCACTGTTGACGTAGAATCATTTAATACTCAACATTATGCGCGAAACAGATGGATTATCATAGCCTGGGTTCATGGAGGACATTTCTTGCTCAACAGTTTGCGACTGAGCTTGAGACAATGCGGAAAAAGGCTGGGATTGCTTACCGAACAACGCAGAACGCTCGTGCTAGACAGGCTCAAAGGGAAGTCTTCGATGATGCTCAGCTCAAGAGAGAGATAGACACAGTTGCTCATTTCTTTGCGACGGGTGGAGGTAAGCAGGCAACAGATAATGTTGAAGAGGAAGATGAGAGTGACATATGGACCCGGCTAAGTGCACAGGCAAGCATCCTTTGTCTATAGTTTGGTATGGCGCTCCTCTCAGCCCGCTGCGTATAGACCGAATGTCGAATGGCCGAAAATTGGGAGGCTTTCTATGCCACGCACTACGATGAAGTTAAAAAGCGTTACGGCGAGCTCACAGAGACATTAGAGAGTATATCCGCATAGCACGATGTTTCATCCACCAGCTTGGCAGGCAATAGTTTAAATAGTATAACCAGTGTAATATTAATGATGTTCCACTTCAACTCGTGAAAGACGGTGCTTGCTTGAAAAACTTTCTTCGCCTTTCCTCGTGTGTTACACCACCTTCCCCCATCAGTTGTCCAGAGTAATCGAATGTGCCCATGGCAGCCCCGAGAATCACGCAAGAACCAATCGCCATTGGTATCGAACGGGCTTGAAATGTCATAAGTTGTTATGTTTAGAGCGACGTGCAGGTTGAGTCTACCTCGTATTCCTGCTAAGAAACCGGCAGCACAAGCACCAGCGGCACCGTTGACAGCGTCATCTTTAAGTCGTTGATTAGCTACCACCGATTCCGTCAAGGCAAAGGTAGCTCCCATAGCAGCTATGAGAAAATGAGATGTGAGCAGGGCATGAGCTTAAAGAAAACGGGTTTATACCAAAGAATCCTATGGTCCCCCCCGTTCGTGTTACGAATCCCATGGCACCATGAGAGTGAGTCCCGAGAGCATTCTGAATGGCACTAACAAATGCGCCGACTGCGCCTGCTTGTAAGCCTATGACAGAGGCGTATTTGAGGGCAGGTTTTGGCTCATAGACCATGGTGGTTGATAATATTTTATTATTTTGATCTCACGTAACTGCCCCCAACAATGCCGCAACCGACGCCATGGTACAAAGACCGCTCTTCCTCGCCACCTTTTGCTCTAGTCCGCAAAATATCTGTCTGTTTATTTATTGGCCTAGTATCAACTATTCTCACTCATTTCTGGTCCAGTCTCACCACTCTGATCCTCAGCACTTCAAATCAGTCGTTCTATTTCCGTGGACATACGATTCGTTACAAACACTTTGGAATGGGCATCATAATATTCCTCAGAAAGAATGGGATGCCATGATTGACGATTTCTCGGACGCTATTGCTGTCGGAGGCACCAACAAGATGTATCTATTCCACACCGAACAGCCCAAAAACCCCATCTGCTACAAAGTACCTGTTGTACGTGCTTTCTGCTACAGTCGACAACGAAAAACACGGACATTTGCTTTCTTCTTTAGAACGATCGAGATTTGAATGCGCTTCCTACTGATTGTGTACGGGTTGCATGGACGCTAAATCCGCTCAGTCCCCTTGAACCGCTTGTGCTATTTTCATACTTAAACCTTTTGTACATATACAACGTCAAGCAAGGAGGGCTGTCAGGCTTCTTGAGAGGACATGGGGGAGTAAGACCTCTCATGTCTAGTGAATTGCTCAAAGGAACTCATGAATGTGACAGGCGATAACATCGATTGCAGTCCACCCCATAACCACAAACCTATTCTGTACAACGTCAAGGGACTACTCAACAAGGATATATGATCTGAGGCTCCAGCCTCAACAGATTCCTCAGAACCCACTTTGGCCACCTGGAAAAAATCAAAGCCTTGCAGGTGCCGCACATGGGTTACATATGTCGGAAGGCGAAGGACAAGGAATAGGGCGTTGCATCATTGTTTTAATGGGTGGTCGTTCTGGTGGTCATCAGGCTGCTGTACTTGGAGCTGTAAGTTTCCTGTGCGCATGAGGTCATGTGTTTGACTGGTATGCTTCCTCAAGGCTTTCAATGCGGATTTCCCGATTATTGCAACATGCGGTGTAGGTAATACCATGGATATCAGTTTACGCACTAGCTAAATTAGAAGTCCTAGCTAGATAGGGTGGTCAAGATATGGCATATCCCTCGTGTATCTGCAGAAATACTGCTTCGTGAGGATAAACCCTTATTCAGTAGCAGCAGGGTTCACAAAGCGCGCGTATTGTCAATTACATGGTGCGGACACTGTGCTTGACGACAAGCATCCGCTCACCAAAGCAACCTTCCAGGCTACAACCAGACCTCTTAATGACACATAGTGCTCCCGCACTGATGAGGCGACCTTTGGATACTCCAGAACCAAAAATGCTATGGCTTGAATCTGGTCAAGCAGTTATTTGGCGGTGGCTCAGCCTAAGTCGCTTCTTTCCTCCAGGTACAGAACATATTCGTCAAGACCTTCTGCGGGGATGTGCATCGGTGAGTATAGTCGACTGACTAGTTCCCAAGGATCTGACATGAAAGCAGGATTATCAAGAGAGCAGTGAGCAACTTTCGCGTTCCACTAGGAGCTTCATGTTGAATATGTACATATAAGACTCTTTCAAGATAATATCGGCATTATCTTTCCCTTCGACGTCTACACAGTTTGATGTCCCCATGTTGCAGGTCTACCAATCACCCAGTCATGATCCTGTGGTTCTTTACACATATCCAATGTCGACGGTCATCAAAATGTTCAATGTGATTCATCTTCAGCCTCGCGAACCGCCATCCTTTCCCTTCGACGATATTGAGCAGAGCACCCACGCAGCTAGGCAAGGATCTCAGAGCAATATTCCCCCCGAGATACCAGTTTGGGAATTGACAACGGTCGCTGGTGCACTAACTACAGCCGACGAGATGAAGATGCTGACAGCTTGCGCTATGGGGACGAATGGAACGACTATTATTGGCGTTGGTGTTAGGGGGACCATTTGGGTCTGGAAAGCGAAGCCTTCGACTCTTATTGATACTCAACATGCTCCAGAAAATACCTGATTGTTCACATTCATATGGTGTATATATGCTCATTTAAACACTACGTGATAAGGATCCCTCCAATTTCAGATAACTGTCGCTGAAAAAGACAACTGTATCGAAGGAAACTATTAACGACAATGATTAAAATGATCAACTCATTGTCCCTGTCCAACATCTAATCTATGGAAATTCGGATCACCTATCAGCTGCTCATAACCTCCATAGCCCACCAACCATGCCGGAAGACTATTGCCGACTACTCGCTCAGTAGCGCACAATAGTCCCAGTGAGGGACTTGGTCGCTACCTCGGCAGGGATCTGACGTTTGTTATAGCGTTCGATGGTTCCCGCGGTAGACTTGGTCGCTACCTCGGCAGGGATCTGACGTTTGTTATAGGGTTCGATGATTCCCGCGGGAGACTTGGTCGCTACTTCAGCAGGTATCTGGCGTTTGTCATAGCGTTCGATGGTTCCAGTGAGAGACTTTGTCGCTAACTCAGCAGGAATCTGGCGTTTGTCATAGGCCTCGATGACCCCATTAACGGACTTAGTTGCGATTTCAGCAGGAATTTGGCGTTCTTCAATTGATTCGCGTTTGTAAACCGCTAGAACACCAAGAGGCTCAAGATCGGAGACCGGGGACTAGGTCCAAAGTCAGAAAGAGGTTGAAGGCACCAAAAGGTGACGTACATTGGCAGCAGGAATAGGTGAAGCAAAAGCCTGACCAGCCAGGAGGAAAATGGCGATGATAGAGACGATGTTAAGCATTCCGATTACCAACAATTGGGACGAGAAGTTGTGGACAGTTAGTTGAGAGAAGGTGAACCAAAGAGAGAAAGTAAGGCGTCCGGGCCTCTAAACAACGAACTGGGTAGAACATCAGGATGAGATATAAAAGGTCGAAAATATGGCCCTACGTACGGAAAGGAAGAAGACAAGATGGAATAAAGGGTTGCATGGGCATCTGTAACCTTTTATATATACAAGGCGCGACAGATTGATGGTTGTTATGAGTCTCGCACGTGACTCCCCCACTGCTCGAGCGCTCACTGGCGCTCACTGTCAGTGCGGCATGCCAGATATACGCTTTGCAAAAATCGCTACAGACCCTCGCTTTCGTCGCCCTCGAAAAAAAAAAGAAGTGGTCGTCCCAGATAACAGGTTCAGGTCAATTTTTGTCCACAATGAACAGTCCAAGCAATCTGGTAATCAAATTCCAAATCTTTACACTCTGGTTTAACCTCTCTTTAAGATAATCATGTTCACAAGGATCAAAATCTTTTCCAGAAATCTAAGCCTGATCAAGATGTCCAGTCATTGTCCTTGCCTGACTATGCTCGTGGTGAAATCCTCCTCGAATCCTCAGACGAAGAGGACGAGAGTGAAGGACCGAGTCTCCGTATGAATGATTCAATCTCTACCGATGTTAAACAACTCCCCCATGATCTCAGCGTCGACGTCGATCTAGACGAGGATAACTTAATAGCTGCCCAGGCAATCGCGTTTAGCACAGCGAACTCTGAGAGCATCGAACCAGAAGTGGTGCCTACAAAGCGCCTGGCCGCTGTTAACTTAGACTGGGACCGTATTCGCGCCACACATCTCTTCAAGATATGTTCATCCTTTCTTCCCTCTGCCACTCCGATGGCCTCGTCCTCTAGCGGACCCAATCGGAAGAGCAGGGACGGAGTTCCTTCTAGGACCAGTGTAAAGGGAAAAATTCTTAGTGTCAAGATTTATCCCAGTGAGTTTGGAAAAGATAGGATGGCACGAGAAGAAATAGAAGGACCACCATCCGAAATCTTCGGAAAAAAGGGAAAGAATGGCGAAGTCACTATAGAAAACTTGTATGACGTTGGAGATCAGGACGAATATGATAATGACGCATTAAGGAATTATCAGCTCGAACGTCTTCGGTTTGTCAATGATTCATGTCGCTCCTACCTACTCCAGTGATGACCTTCCCTTAGGTATTTTTATGCGATCATAACTTGCGACACTGTAGATGCCGCCGCACAAATTTATCATGAACTGGAAGGTACAGAACTAGAACGGTCGGCTAATATTTTTGACTTGAGTTACGTGCCTGATGATATGATATTTGACGAGAACTTCAGGTAACCCTTTTCGCAGCGTTGTTGCTTATATCTCACAAATACTTCAGAGATCAGGCAGCAGCTGATACCTTTACAGACCATAAGGGCGTAGATTTCGTAACTGACGTGCGCTTCTCCACTTCCTGAACTCAGCTCACTCATGATAGTGGACGCTTTTGTAGGCTCTCCGACACTCCACTGTGAAGCTAACATGGGAGGAAGATGACCCTGAGCGGCATCGTTTTACGCGCCGCACTCTTACTAAAGAAGAAATCGAAAACGGGGACTTTCGAGCTTATCTCGCCTCGTCAGAATCGGAATCGGAGCGGGAAGCAGAAAGCACGAGGGACAAGGGTGTCTCGCGTGACAAACTCCGAAAACTTCTTGGCGGTGCGAACGACTTGCCAGAAGGCTGGAACCGCGACTCAAATAGTCAACATGATGCTGGTTTGCAGATAACTTTCACCCCAGGGTTAAGCGAAAAGAAGGATGAAACCACCCTGGATAAATATCAGCGGAAAATGAAGGATAAAAGAAAGCAGAGGAGAGCTGAGATTAGGGGCAAGGCCTTGCAAACTCCACGTAATGAGACCGATGATGATTTCTTCGACGTCGAGGATGGCTCAAACAGCAAACAAACCGAACGACCTCCGAGTACAGCCGAAGAACTGGCACTACTTGTCACATCTGACAACCCCGATACCCAACCTGCCCACTTTAATCTGAAATCAATATTGAATGCTGAAAAAAAGGCTTACCAGAGAAGGAATGATGGTGACGAAGACGAATCACAGTCACAGTTCGTCATCGACGTAAATGATGAGCGCTTTAAAGCTCTCCATGAAGATCACCAATTTGCGATTGATCCATCTAACCCTCGGTGTGTCATTTTTTCTTTGTTCTACCCAAGTTAAATCTCCCTCTAGTTTCAAAAAAACAAAAGCCATGGACGCATTTCTCAAGGAGCGGTCTAGACGACAAAAGAAAATCTCCGATTTGGGTTATAGTACGGTTGCATCGACCAACGGCGAAATTAAAGAGGAAGACCTTACAAGACTAATCAAAAGCGTAAAGCGTAAAGGCTCGAATGGTGTTAACAAAGTCGACAAGAGGTACAAATCCAATTAATCCAACACTGGCACAGAGCAGATAGATGTATAGACATAGCAAGACAAGGATTGATCCATGGGATGGAATGGTTGCATAGAGGGAGGACACCTCTAAGAGATTTTAACATTTGAAAAATCCATCTCAGGATGAGCGGCTTGGAATTTCTTCAGCATCTGTGATGGCAATGATTAAAGATATCGAGTTTTTCTAATATGCTTACCTCCATCTTCTTCAGCTCGTCTGAAGTAGGCTTTCCCATTTGCTATAGGCTGGAAGTTAACTAGGCAAATATATGAGTGTTAAAATCATGCGAACCTTCTGTTGATTATCGAACTAGAGAGCTCCACATTAGTTTCTGGCACTGATTGAAAAATATAATATTCATACCATCATTTTTTCAACCATACCCCTTTCAAATATGATAAGTAACTAGCGAGTACATGCGATGCGAATGTATTGACCTTGTCTCTCCGTCCAAGTCACTCAGTTTACTATTCTTGGGCTCTATCTTCGTGGTATCGATCTTTGGATGATGGGTCAGAACGTTCTCCCACCAACGTTCTTTATTTATTTTCTCCAAGTGAATTAATACCAGCTGCTGGTCCTCTTTTAAAGAAATAAGAACGGACAGAGGCACGTTCCATAACTGACACATACCAACCGTCCAGGTACTTTCCTCGACTTTGATTTCTTTACAGAGTTCTCCTTCCATTATCTTATCTTGGCCTTTTAAGCCAAGAGAGAGCTTTTTCTTCTCTATCACAACTACGAGATCTCTTGCTCTAGTCCCTTTGGGTACAGGGACGCTGATATCTACGTCTCCTAATTCTTGACTCCACTTGTAGGGTAACGCTGATAGGAGATCGTATGTGTTAATCAGTATTCCGGCTCAGGTGTTCGCGTACCGGCCTGCTCATCTTCTTCTCTGGCACGGTTTGCCTCGTCACGAGCTTCACGCTCCTCCTTGGGAAGATTCTCGTAATCGTCTGAAGACATAGCGATGGGATTCAGACAACGAGTCGATGTGTTCTTGTTGATTAGTGCTGTTTGTCTTTAATGAAATCGGTGAATGATAGCAAACAATTGTCGAACACAAGTACTGCACCGTATTTACATTTAGTCTTCAGGATCTCAAATCAAAGCTCAACCCCTTCCCCCCAGCGATACGTCGATCGTGCTCAAGGACGACCAGTCCAATGACTAGCACAACAGTCTGGTCAGATTTTGAGGTATGCTTTCACGCTTATGGGATTACCGCGCCTTCTCATCATCTACCTCATAGGCCATCCGTCATTCAGTCAAGAACAATACTGTCGATAAGCTGAAACAAATCTTGTCAGGAATCAATGAGGAATGCAATACACACATTGCGAAGACTGGTAAAAAGCAAGAGGTTATTGACAGAATTGTATCCACTCTAGACGCTTGGCGCACGCAGAACCAAGAGGCGAGGTACTCGAAGGCGAAAGCGATAATCACCCAAGTAAGGAATACTGGCTTGTGAGTGATAAACCTCTTTTCTGGCAGTCTACCAGGCAAGGCTGTGATACCTTCGTGGCGAACACCTTCTCGAAACTGGGATAATCTGAACGGTTACAATTACAGTTATGCCCCAAGTCGAATGGCTGCCGACGCAATTGCTCTACCACAGTCGACTGTTCCAAGCCAGGCTCTATCAAGCATCATGAAAAACAACCTCTACGGGACGGTGCCTGGTTCAAGCTCCATCCCGCGTTACGACCCCTATGCCCCTCCTCGAAAGCCTTCAGGGCCTGCCACTTCGACCCCAGGAAAATCCATGGGTAAGCATTGAGTATATCATCCCCAGCTGTTGCTTTTATCTCCGATCCGACAAGGTGTTCGGTTTAAGGAGTCACCTTTTTTCAGAATCGATCAAGCTGTTTCTAGTGTGGTGGAATGCCCAGGTCTGAAGTGATAAGTCTAAATTATACATCCTTTCTCAACAATCAAACACAGAATCGACTAGCGCTACCGATCGCAGACAACAAACCCTCACTTTCAGCCTCACTAATGACCACCTCTCAAAATTGAAGTCAACGAAGTACGTTTCTGGTTAAACCTTATTATTCACAACGTTGACTATCTATGTGTAGCGGAAAGCACCAGCTCCGCCTATTTTGTACTTCCTCAATGTTTTATGGCGGGCCAAATTCAACTCGAGCGAGCAATACTCCCTGCCTAATCGAGTTTCCGCCGACATGCGAAGTTCGCGTAAATAGCGTTCAGTTGGCGGCAAATCTCAAGGGTCTCAAGAAGAAGCCTGGGACTGCCCCCCCTCCAGATATTGCAAAATACTGTCGTCTCACTACACTCTCCAACAAAATTGAAATTGTGTATGTCAATAGTCAACAGCCTATTCAACCGAAAGTGGATACATACAGTATCTTTGAAATGGCCATTGCTAAAGCGTTTGTTGCAGAAATACTACCTCGTCGTGATGCTCGTCGAAGCCACAACTGTCGATCGCCTCGTATCTGAATTAAAAAATACAAAATACCGGAGCAGCCAATACATTCGACAGTCAAGTATGTATGTCGCTTTTACCAGCCGTACAGCTTTATAGTTTTTCTAGTGGTTGCATCATTGGCAGAAGATGACGATATTGTCGCTGGACCACAAAAGATGTCGCTTAAGTGCCCAGTATGTGCTCACCTTAGCTTTTGAGTGAAAACTAATGAACTATACAAGTTGAGTTTTGTGCGTGTAAACACGCCGTGCAGGTCCTCTCGCTGTGTTCATCCCCAATGTTTTGATGCGACCTCATGGTTTTCCGTGATGGAGCAGACAACCACGTGGCTGTGCCCTGTTTGCGAACGTGCACTAGATTGCGGTGAATTGATCATCGACGGGTATACATTGTTTGCAGCGTTTTCCCTCGACACGGCTTATTATTCCTTAGATATTTTGATGAAATCTTGAGCCAAACGCCTGAAAGTGTAGAAGACGTTGTTGTTGAAGCCGACGGTGAATGGCATACAACCGACAACAAGTTTGGTTCGACGGCATGGAAAACAGCCCATCCTCTTTCTGTGGCTTCTGATCCAAAGCCTCCCCACATTCCGCGACCTACTTCTCAACAATCTACGTCAAGAGTCGATGCGAATGGTAAGGTCACACAAAGTAGCCGCGAGATATTTGTCCTTGACTCAGATGATGAAGATGAGGGTCAAGTGAAGCGCGAACTTTCTTTATCGCTCGCAAGTGGTTCTCAATTATACGATAATACTTCCGTGCCTCAAACCCAAACTCAAACCGAGTCTATCATCGATCTCACCGTCGATTCCGACGATGACCAATCACCGACAACTCGAGCGGAGAAGCGAAAAGCAGCGGATGCTGAACCTTCATCGGCCTCACCGACTGAACAAGTTTGGAAGAAAAGTAGAATGGACCCTTTACCATCCCCACGCATTGCGCATGATAGCACTATCGAGTATAGCGCCCCGACGCCAAACAGCCCCATCGCGCCTCTCCGATACATGAGCTCATATCAGGGCCCTCGGTATTCCACCGGCACGAGCAGCAACTCGTCAGCATCACAGAATCGGCTATCGCTGCCTGGTATCAACTCCATACTTCCTGGAGCGAGTGGACGCTGGCCGTAGCTATTAGTGTTTTCGGGCGCCCACTTTAGCTAGATACGTTACACTCACCTATTATTCAGGACTTTCCATGGTATTTATATCTTTTGCTGCGGCGTCATTGCTAGGCTATCAGTACAACTAGTGCATAATTCCATATCCCAGATGAGGCACCTTCAGACTTTATGTTTATTTGTGTACCGCGAGCACGTCCTTGCGGGCCAGGGTCAGCGCTCGCGCTCAATGGTCAAAGCTTCCTTCAAACGGCTTTTCACCTATACAAACCGTGTTTTCAACCTCAGACTGCGCCCTTATCAAGACAGTTGCCTTAGTGCCTGCTTAAAAGCCCTTGAATCCGGTGTATCGCGCATAGGCGTCTCTCTGCCAACTGGTTCGGGAAAAACAACAGTATTCATATCTCTTTTGTCAAAGATAAATGCTCCTGTCACCAATCCAAATGCCTCTCGCGCGCTCATTATCGTAAATAGTATTGAGCTTGCTCGTCAATCTGCAAACCAAGTGACTGCTCTCTTTCCCACTTGGTCTGTTGAACTCGAGCAGGGTACAAAGCATAAAGCGACTGGAAATGCAGATGTGTTGGTCACATTTATCACTGTACCATACACTCCACTGATGGTTGCACAGCACCGTCGCGACCTACCAAACACTGCTCAGTACTAACCGCTTGGAGAAGTTCGACCCAAGCCGCCTCAAGGCTATAATCATCGATGAGGCGCACCACGCTGCTGCCCCGTCGTGAGTCGACGCTTTTCTATTACTGTCGCTTCTTAACCATACGCGTAGATATCGCCGTCTCCTGTCGCAGTTTGACCCATCCATAAAAAATCCAGACCCTGCATTCCGGCCACCAGTCGTTACCCATAAGATACCCATTATTGGATTCTCCGCCACCTTCAGCCGTCACGATGGGCTTGCTCTAGGCTCTGTATTCGAAGAAATCGTCTATCATCGAGATTTTCTGGACATGATCACGGAGCAATGGTAATTATCTCTATTCTTTCCCATACATAAAGGTTCTAAGTAGAAATAGGCTTTGTGATGTTCGGTTTACATCCGTTCATGCAAAAATCGATCTCAAGAATGTCACAATAAGCACACAAACAGGAGACTTTAATCCGAGAAGTCTTGCTCATGTCGTGAACACTGAGAGAATAAATGAACTAGTAATAAAAACATGGCTTGATCGTGCTGGTAAATTTCACAGTGGCTTTGAAGAAACTTAACTGATTCCTCCACAGCCGAACGCAAAGCAACACTCGTGTTCTGCATAAACATTGCTCATGTAGAGGCCTTGACTCAGACATTTCGCCGACACGGAATTGATGCTAGATATGTCTACTCGAAAACACCAGCCGCAGAACGCAAAGCCTTAATCGCTTCATTCAAAACTGGCCAGTTCCCTGTTCTCTTAAACTGTGGTAAGCCAGTCATGAGACCCGGAGTAATCCAGGCATCAAGTTGACACGTTTTTAAAGCGATTCTGACTGAAGGTACTGATATTCCCAATATTGATTGCGTCGTTGTTGCCCGTCCAACTCGCTCCCGCAATTTGTTTGCTCAAATGGTGAGCACTTTTTGTGTTCGCCAGGTATATATCAGTGAAGGCTGTCTAGATTGGACGCGGAATGCGCCTTTCCCCCGACACTGAGAAGAGGGATTGCCACGTAATAGACTTTGTGGACAGTACTGAAAAAGTAGCAGGCTTGGTTACAACTCCCACTTTATTCGGGCTCGACCCAGGGGAGATTAACCTTGAGGGTACAACTACTTCCTTTCCTTTCTCTCATCACAAAGTAATTGATGGATACAATGCAATATAGACGAAAGCCTGGATTCTCTGGTGAAACTCGCGAACAAAAAGATGGCACTGGGCGACGTTAGCGGACACGATGAAGAAATTCAAGATCTAGCTATACCCGAGCCCACTTCAGTGACATACACAGATTATGACAATCCTTTTTCGCTAATCAGCGACGCCTCCGGTGCACCTCACATTACTTCATTGAGCAAATACTCCTGGGTGGGCTGTGGCGATGATATCTACGTTTTAGAATGCTTTGATAAAGGGTTTGTACGGGTAGAAGGTGCTCAGACCCCAGAAGGCCAGTTCATCGTTATGTATAATATATCTTACTGATCATAGTACCATTATAGGCAAACGGTTTGAAGCTCATTTTTCGCCTTCTGCATTAGACAAGAAAACTGCTGCCTCACTAAAACTGTCTCCATATATGCGCAGGCGACACATTTTGACCGCTACTAGGCTAGAAGAAGCCATTCGAGGGTGTGATACCTTTGTGCTAAACAAGATTGCGCGGACACCTATGCTATCGATAGGGTGAGGAATTCGGAAGCCATACCGGCCAATGCTGACCAAAAATAACCTAGTCTTCTGCGGTCTGCAAAATGGCGCAAGTTACCTGCGACAGAGGGACAGAAAAACTTGATAGCCAGGCTGTGGTTCAAACCTAGCCTAGCAGACAACACAAGTGACCAAGACTCCAGGCTTGCCAAACTGCGGGAATTGACAAAGGGAGAGGCATCCAACATCATTATCAAGTTCAAAAATGGTGCACAGGTGATGTACTCTCATTGACATGTCTTAGATTTTATTCCACTCATGTTAATCGTAGAAGCGTTACAAACAAAAGAAGCAACAGCTTGCGAAGCAGGAATCATTGACTTTAAAGGAAAGCCTTCGTAGGGAAAGGGAAGTCGTTAAGGTTGGCCCGCTGTTCTCAGGATAGTTTCACCCTGTTAGTCGACGCGATGGGAAAGAAGAGGGGAGACTGCATGACGGCTTTGAAGCGTCATTACTGCAGCGCTCTGGGCCAAGAACATTGCGTTGTTAAGCTTTTCCGGAACCCTAAATGCATCTGGATTCTGAATAATGCTCGCTAGCAACGAGCCAACGAACGAGTCCCCCGCGCCAGTGACATTTACGATGTTTGTTCGGTGAGGCGGAAAATGCTGTAGTATAAACAGCTCACTCGATGTTCCGCGCGCCACGATACGGCGTTGAGACGAAGGGTTACGATCGGCGGCCCATAGCGCCGGTTCGGCTTCGGTCCCAGATATGCGCATAGCAACCAAGGCCCCCCGTGACCCGCACTTGACTATTAGTCTTTCAAAAAATGGAAGAAGTTTAACCGCCATTTGAGCGACACCATCATCAATAAGAAAGCCAAGGGTGTCTTGCGTAGAGCCCTCAGAAGTGCCTTTCTTTGCGAGACGCTCTAGTTCTGAGCGAAAAGCTGTTCCGAGCGCAAGATTGTCAATTACTCGCCAATATGCTGGATGAGACGTCAGTTCTAGGCTTTCTGCACTGTTAAACAGTTGCACAAGCTCAGCGATATTAGGAGAACTGAAGGCGATAGGGGCTTGTATTTGCAAGGTGTCCAGAGAGGCAGCAATTGCAGGCATTATAGCTGTGGATTTGATCTTGGAAGTAGGTTCACTAAGAGAGCCTTGAGAAACATTTCAGATATTGTGTTAGGACCTACAAGAATACTGTTTGACCAAATCGAAGAAATTAATTCTTCCCGGAAACTGAAAGTTTAGACAGACAGACCTTTGATACCATTTTCCCCGCAGTACCCGACAATATTTTCAATGCATTCAGGTGAAAGATTGCCATCGAGTGCTACAAGGCGGGGTGCTTGCTTCCGTAGGTGTGATATGACCTAGAGCGGTCAGAAATAGTGCAAAAGAAGTGCTACAATAACTTACTGTGTGTCCCTCCATTGATGCAACGATTCCCATATCTGCGACGCCACCAATGAGGCCGCCGATGGCGTCAAGGTTCATGCTGCACACGGCTGTCCGCTTGTCGCTTCCAATGAAACCATCTAGCCTCATGCCGATTCTTCGTGTTTCTTCAAGTAGAAAACGTCCAAATGCATCATCGCCTATTGGAGATACGAGAAGCGAAGATAAATGTGGGGCACGAGATTCGATTATACGATGTGCCGCCTCAGCCATATTCCTTGCAACACCCCCTAACGAAGTAGAAATTACACCTGGAACGGTAGAATGCGTTGCTAAGGATGTGCTGGTTGCATCCACGGTCTGAGTAGTAAGATCGATAGCAGATGAACCAACTACCACAAGATCAGCAGGAGGCTAGTAAGGTTACTTTAACTTTTTTATTGGAGTGACAAAATGTAGACTGACAAGGGTAGAGCTATTTGTTACAATTCCCGAGGGTGCAATATGCTGAAATGCAAATATTAAAATTTCGCATCAGTCAAGTATCTATACTCTGCGCGACTACCGAACGAAGTTGTTTCTTACAAGCTCGCTCGTGAGTTTGTAATACTCCATCGCGATTTGACCTCCTGATGTATTATTATTCAATAATTTGGTTTCAAGGATTTGACAGTATTCTACATACCCACAAGTGCCGTGTTTTCGAGAAGAGCAATATTGGATATACGCGAAATGCCTTGAGTTAATTCTCCGACCCGGTTCAAAAGCCAAGGGGTAGCCTCTTTCCCATGCTTAGATATGCCATTCAATTCAGATTCGGCGACAGCTTGGTCAACCGCCTTGTGTATAGACAATCCTGCCTCCTCGAATTCAGGTGGTATGGGGACGGCAAATAATGCACCATTATCCATCCCGAATTGCCACTGTGTATCTTCGAACCACGCTTTGGTTAATTTCTAGAAGACTACACATGGGGAGTAGCATACGTAATATTCGCGCAGCAGTGACTGGATCAGTGACGTTCCATGGGGCCTACAAAACAGTAAGTGATTCAAGTATGAGACATACATAAAGAAGGGCTCACTTTGAAGCCGCTGCTACGAGAAAAGAAGGCAGGGAATTCGCGGGAAGTGCCATATGTCAATACAGGAACACCAAGCGTTTCCTTGATAACAATGATTTAGAAACCCAAACGTGAGATAAATGCATACACTCACAAGGTACTCTAGAGTCCTGATTCTGGAGCGTGACTATAATGTGATAACTCAATTCAAGAACTCACCTTCCAATGTCCAAGATAGACTTGACCCCCGAAGAGACCAGCCCCACAGGACATCGAGCAAGCTCGTTTAGGTCAGCAGAAACATCCATAGCTAATCAAAGAAACGCTTAGTTAATTGACAGCGCTGAAATTACTGGAATGCATTGACAATTCTCCCCACCACGATGAACTCCTCCCAATCTATTGGGAGTTTAGATAATAGGAGGACGAAAAAGCTTTGACCATACCCTCCAGTCGAGAAAACCTATATTGTTAGCGTGTCTAGCGTACCCTAACTGACGCATTGCATGACATACCCTAATTCCAGCCAATGCAGAGAATATCAAGGTTGCACTACAGGTAGTTCCTACGAGTGCATCATAAGCCCTCGGTTTTCACGACATAAACGATTAGCTACCTCCGTCGGACTTCAGAGCAATAGCAGGCGCAATATCTCGACGCGATATTTTCGCAGGCTTGGTATCTTTGCTTGCAAGCCTTTCCAGCTGTCTTTCATTCATACCGATTTTGACGCGACCTCCGACTATACCAATTGTCGCGGGGATGGAGCCTGTGGATCTGACGATATTTTCTAATGACATGGCAAGTTTGAGGTTATCTGGATAAGGAAAGCCATGAGTAACCAAAGCTGTCTCGAGGGCGACAACAGGTTTGTTGTTCGCAAGCGCGTCTTCGATTTCCGGAAGAATATCAAGAGGCGGATGACGCTTTCGTGAAATGGCGAGTTGTGAGGATAATCTAACAAGGAATCTCCGGTAAGAGTTTTTGGAGGGTGTAGCGAGCGACATAGCTTGGTGCAAGTAAATAATACACGCGTCAACAGCGTACAGTACAGCGTATCATGTCTATCTCGCCATCAGCTTCAACTGAGGCCATTTTGAACATTCCTCAGGGATTATGTGTTCTTTCCTTTGCTCAGTTAGATGTTCAACAGGTTATAAATTCCGTTCAAGACGGTAGGGCGGGTGCCACCGCCGTCTTTATAGGTCAGGCCAAAATTAACCCCCTGCTGAACAACTGAACCATTCATTGTCATAGGCACGACTCGCAACTCATTCAAAGGTCTGAACACAATTAAAAGAAAAAACGAGGGCTGAGACGTGTTTTCGTCAGGAAAGACTGTGACCCGTCTTGAGTATCAAGCCTACTCAAAGCTCGCAATCAAAACAATGTCAGATATTGTTCGTGATGCCGCGGCTTCACTGCAACGCTCAGAGCACCAACCACCATCCCAAGATTGGCGGATCCCTGTACGATGTGTCGTCTATCATCGCCTTGGCGTCGTGCCAGTTGGAGAGGCTTCGATAGGTACGGAAGTTTCGAGGCCCACATAAAACTCACATTGAGCTTTTAACGCCATCACGGCACAGTCATTGCGGTATCTGCTCCTCACCGTAAAGAAGCATTTCTAGCATGTGAGATGATCCTTGAAGACGTCAAGCGCAAAGCACAAATATGGAAAAGGGAATTTTATGAAGGAGACAAAGATGAAGAAGCACAGTGGAAAGAAAATGAATAACCCTCATCCACATTCTCAACAGGTACTCACACCTGTCGTTGGCGTTGGAAAATTCTTGATAGGAATAAGATGATTACTTGTCACGCATTAAAGTACGAGGCATGCGCAGTTATGTTCTCCCCCCACATGATTATTCTCTCGTCCTTCCACCCTGCACGTATTCTGCCCCCGTAACCAATGTTTATAGATACGAAACTAGGCGACAGTCAAGAAGCCCTCTAAAAGATAGACAGGACGCGCAAGCTATAAGTTATCTCTATCCTGATGGTAGCATCATATTCGTCGATGCGCCCGGCTTCGAAGACACGGAGGAAGTAGATTTTCAGGTAACTTAGGCTCTGCTTTCAAATGGGCTAACTGACTCCAGCAAGCAGTAACAAGTCACATTGACGCGTCTCCTCTCCTTTCATGTTATCACTGATGCGGGTCCCTTTTGAGGGTTTGACCATGCTCGAAGCATTGTGCAGCAAAGACGTGTTAGAAACCATAGCACTCTCAACCACAATATGGATTTAGCAGCAGCCAATGACGATACTCACGCGAGATGGTAGGGCAGCCCGGTTTTTTTTTTTTTTAAACAAACTTGAACCTCATCAATCTCTTGTTTTTGGATATATTCCCATTGAAACACAGGGAGCGAGTCGGTTTAATGTTTCCGAGTAGGTTTTATATGGTAGCAAGGACAAATGTTTAACCCAAATGCAGCTAGTTGACTTGGCTTCTTGACGCGTACCACGAGGATGAGGCGCGAAGAACAGGCGTTGAGGCAGATTTATGACATCCATGAGGTTGCACTGGAAATAAAAAGGCTTTCAACCTCATGGCCAATCGTACATTTCTCCGTTCTGCTTTACCCACCCTATCCGTTGTATAACAATGAAACCTTCCGCCAGAAAAACTTGGAAAGGGAAAGGTCTGCTACAGGGGAGTGATGCTATCATGAAAGACGGTAGAGAAACAGACGTTGTTATTCCGTGAGTCGTCTTTCCCCGGCCTTTGTGCCTCATCTGAATTCATATCCTAGTGTAATGGGCCCGACCGGGGTGGGGAAAAGCACAGTAAAAGCGTCTCGTTGGTCGCAATGGGTACCCGGAGCTTATTCACGCATTAGTTCATCAATGCCTTGGTCAGTGAGACTGGTGCAGGCGAAGCATCTGTTGGACACGATCTGAATTCACACACGGACAAGATTGAGCACTTCGTCATCAAACATCCCGGAGAAGTTGGGAGCCGTCTCGTCCTTGTTGACACCCCGGGTTTCGACGATACATACGAGGATGACTCTGAAATATTGAGGCGTATAGCTGTTTGGCTAGCAAAATCGTGGGTCAACGCTTTTCAAACATATGTAACTTGAACACTTATTTGAGGTCATGTCAGCTATAGCGACAATATGAAACTTGCTGGAGTCGTTTACCTTCACGAGATATCGCAGCCTCGTATGGTGGGTGCCTCTCGGAAGAACCTGGAAATGTTTCGAGGGCTATGCGGTGCTAAGGCTGTCAGAAATGTCGTCCTTGCAACAACAAAGTGGGATGAAGTTTCGCCCGAAGTAGGGGACAAACGCGAGCAGCAATTAAGGGAGAAGTACTGGCAGCACATGCTCAAGCTGAATTCCACTATGTTACGCTTCGAGGCTAGTCACAGCTCGGCTTGGAAAATCATCAACCGCATTCTGAATCAACAGTCCGTCGACGCGCTCCTGATTCAAGAGGAGCTGGTTGAGCTCCAGCGGATACTCCCAGAGACTGAAGCCGGGCGCGCATTACGCACGACACTCCAAGAACTATTGGTCACCCAAGAAAAGACGCTCGCCAAGCTTCAAGACCAGCAAAAAAGTGGGACGGGAGATGAGCGACGACTGCGAGAAACATTCGAGGAGAACCAGAAAAAGATTGAGACCCTCTTCCGTCAAATTCAAGAGCTGAAAATCCCATTGTCTAGGCGCATCATATCGTTTTTCACCTGTAAAGCGGTACGCTGAACGCCAGTAAGTCGCGGTTAGGAACTCGGATGTACAGGGTTGGTGTTTTCCACGGATGGTGTGTAATTATTCTCAAATACATATATATGTTCTCGAGGGCAGAAGGAGATATACTCTATGCACCGTACCGGTATCAATCGATCTTCCAATCCTTCGAAGTGCTTTCTTCCTCAGGGCTCACAATTAGTTCTATGGTCCAGATGACAAGCATTAGAAATATATTCATCCAGCGCCACCATATTTGTGACGAATGATCCAATACTATTTCGGATATATCAGAACCGCTAGTGAGGATGGGGATGTTGCTTACAGAGAAGGTGTGAATAGACCGATACAAATATAAACTGGCGATAGGTAAGCAGGATTCGAATCAAATTCGAGGTCTGAGGGATAAGATTAAGTAAGCATCTGAAGCATTGAAAGACGACCATTACCGGTCGGTCGTCCCAGCTGTCATGAACACCATTTTCATGCTCCCAACTGTCAGCACCAATAGTAGGCAAAATGCGTGACGCAAAGTGCAAGATGGCAAGACGGTAAAGGAGCGCAAATAGAACTGGTGTAGGTAACGTGTGAACGATGAAGTTGAGCAGTGTCCGAAAATGGGGAAGGATGTTTGGCAAAAGGGGCATACTATCGGTCCGTGTTAGCTGTGCCATTTGATGGCTTTTATGGTGGGACCTGCGTACTATGATGAGGCGGGATCCATAAAAGATTTCTGGTCGAAGCCACAAAGCCATACATTGTAGGCAATGAAAGCCGCAAGCCCAGCTGATTCAATGATGTTGGTTCTTCTTAATGCAAAGCCGATTATGGTAAGAAAAAGGAAGGCCGTGATAGCTGCCCCGAGGAGAGTCGAGGACAACGGGGATGCTGCTGCTGCGGGGTAAGACTTTTGAAAGCGATGCATTGTCAGGTCGAAACTGACAACACAGCAGATTGACGATACCAACCAAGACAATCCACCATGCAGATATAACATAAACAACAGCGGAACAAATGAGGAGAGGAAACTGATAAGCGCCTTCTTCAGTGATAAGTGCCTTGCCCTTTTGACCGAGTTTCTGTGCAACGACCAAGCTCGAAAGGCCTTCGGCAGCGATAAATATTGGGCTAGATAGGGTGAGAGCAGACCCCCAGAATGCAGTTATATTGACGAGCGACGGGTGGATGGCCGAGGAAAAGGCATTGAAAGAAACAAGAAGTAGGAAGGGATGCATAGGAACCTGGAGTACGTGCAACATGTTGGATCCCCATAAGAGCATGAGAGTACCATGGAATAGGGAATGCACGGATAAGAGGAAAGATAAGAGTAGAAATGCTTGGGTGGACAGAGTCGCTAGTGTGAGCGGAAGGAACAGCAGGATCTGCAGAACCGTAGAAAACCTGGCAGATGCTGTCAAGAATTGTAAAGGAATGTTACTAGTAAAAACAATGAACTTAGCAGTGTGAGAGACGGCACTCCACAGAAACCATGAACTTGAAGAAAACATACAGAGCCTGAGCGAGAGGCCAAAGGCTTACGGTGTGCTACACGTGATGTGACCATTCGTGTAATATTAAATCAAGTACTCTAAATAACAGAAGGCTTTTCAACGTTATTACGTGGATTCAGGAAGCCTTTCTCTCGGGCAAACTCTGTAGCGCGAGCAACTGCTCCAGGAGCTGAAGGCGGGACATAGAATTCATCAATGATAGGGATTTGGAGCAAGTTCATCCTCGGAGTAATCACGACCATGTTATTGGTTTTGATCTCCATCCAATCTGCTGGAAATAAATGCTATGTCTTAGCGTTGGCGGACATTTCATCACAACTGACGGATCTACCTCGTTCAAAAGTAAGGGGCTCACTGGCAATCTAAAGCGGGTGACCAGCTCAGTCAAATACCACGTACTTTGGAAGTTACCTACCATGATTATGTTCTCTCTTTTGTCAGCCTTGGACATCTTATAGTGGCCACCGTCTGCGTACTCGCTGAACGTTGTCCCAGAAGAGAACCACTAGTCCTTTCCATGAAGAAAAACAATAATCAGCGAAAAAAATGGTGCAGCTTACTAACGACGCCGCCTCGTCCCTGCTCGAGGAAATATAGCGTGTGACAACCACGCTTTCTCCGTCCGTGATACAAAAGTTCATTAAACTCGGCTTGAAGGCCTCAGAAATTTTTTTACGGGATACAGTGAATTGTAGCTTACTTCAGTGATTTTGGCCTCCTTCGCGAGTGTGTTGAGATGCGTTATGGTTTCAAGCATGGCCTTACGCAATACTTCCGGTGTGAAAGATTTTGCATGAGGGTTCTCCAACTACTAGAGGAGTTAATCAACGGGGGACACTGAAGTGCGTAAGATGAGACTTACTTTCGATAGTAATAAGGCGAATGCCCATTCTGAATCTAGAGAGACTCAGCTCGTTGGTTAATAAACATTGAAAAGGGGAAGGTGAACCTGTGTTGCCCTGTACCATGTCAAATGCAAAGTCTGGGAGGGAGCTCTGCAATTTCCGCTTGATAAGATGGAATTCGGCAATCCCCCCATTGTGCATGAACTGTCAGAAATTAGGAATCGTCTGGGCCAGGGCACAGCAAACTTGCTTACCATCAATTTTCCATGCACAAATGGATGGCAGTTATCCAGTGACAGGGAGCCAGCAGTGGTAGCACGAACATGCCCGCTGTAAAGCACGTCAGGGTGTAGATAGGAATGAACGAACGCGAGCAACCGACAAAACTAATGGCGACTTGATCTTCTCGGCCAGCCTCGTCAAATTCACGTTGTTCCACGCCTAAAGAAGGATTAGTCAGGAAAGAGGGGAAAGTTCATAGATGGCTAACCGGTGTAACTGAAGTGAATATGCAAGGCTGACTACCAAGCTCTTCGTCATAGACAGAATCATACCATCCTGCAGATGTTAACGATTATGATTTAAAGGCAGCGACAAACTTACCGACACCAAACCCGTCTCCGTTCATAGGTCGCCTTCGGTCAAGGCGCAGTCTCGAGTCAAACGCTTGGTTGATGATTGAATGGCATGGCCTTGTCAAGAGCTATACCACAATCACGTCGTGCACAAGATTGGGGCAAAGGCTACAGCTCACATGCGATAACTGAACAGGCGATGTTCCTTTATAGATGACAAAACGACACATTGGTGTTAGAGGGACAAGAATTTATACGCTGGTCGTGAAGCTGAAGCTGAAAGATGAAATACAGCATTCAGGTGTGTATACTCCATATGGGGCTATGTACTGCTATGTACTGTGTTATTACGTGCTATCACGCAACGGAAACAATTGTATTATACACATTTGTGGGCTACGAACCACTTACAAGAATTCTTTCGGACGCCTGGAGAAATCTCCACCAGATTCATCATAGACTAGTCCCGCAACACGATAAGCAAGTTCTAAAGCATTTCTGAGTGCGAAAAACCGCGAAGCTGAAATTCAATCTTACCATCCGCTTGCGACCTGATTCCAGCTTCGGCATATACTCGCACCACATCTTCCGTGCCACTAGGTCGGACGAAGGATCGTCCGCCCTCATACCTGCGTACTAGCTCGTTGATTCTCGACTGCAAACCAACGGGAGTTACCAAACGACGTTCCGCATCCTCAGTACGGAAAGCATTACGATCGGCCACAACAACTTTGACAAGGCGGTTCGGTAGGTCGACATAGAGTGAATCCCATTCAACGCCAGTATATGATTTGTGCGCAAGAATTGCCTCCACCAAAAGCATGTCGGATAGTGCGTCGCCAACTGTCTGATTTATGAGTTCTGTAAGATTGATCAGATGTTTTAGAGCAGTGGATTGTGCGGGTGTTGTGGGTTGATGCCGAGCAAGTTTTGATTGAGTGGAAGGGGAAAACAGAACAGTTCCATGCCCATTGGCCTCAAAGTAAACACCGATATTGAAATGCTCAGCAGCGTGGTGTAGGTGCTTGACACCAGTAGGTACACATTTTACTGGAAGTCGCTTAAATGAGATCAGTCTAGCGAAGAGGAGTATAGAAACCTCTACTCACCGTTGAAAGATACCTGGTAGAAGAGCCATTCGCGTAAGCGGTTTGCACAACTCCGACCTTGATTTCGGTTTCCAAGCCTGCAGACTTCACCAAGTCCACAATAAACGAAGCGACCAGTGCAGCAATCTTATCTCCATCAAGCATTCGAAATATTCCTCGTTCGTCTAGATAGTAGTACATGAGGCGATCGGCGTCGCCGTCAAGGCTGCAGGCGCGTTGCCCAGGCTTCAGGCGATCGACCAGTGAAGGCGGAAGTCGTTGCATAGTTTTGACGTAGTCTGCACCGCACGCATGATTTAAGGCGCTTGGCGTTGATATGGCCGTGTTCTCCAAAATCAGAGGTAAAGTATTGTTTAGATATCCGGTCAATGTGGAAGCCGCCAGGGCACCAACTCCATTGGCACAATCAACGATTAGAGGATCTCGAGGATGCCTTCCTGTCTATGCCAAAGTAAGAATGGCTCTGAGAAGGATAGTAACGTATTTTGGATCGTACCACGAGATTTTGGAAGGCAGTTCCCAGCTTCTGGAAATATCCATCCTCCGAGTCATCGCCATAGCTCTTTGAATCATTTTTCGTATTTATAGCTCTTACAAGATAATGGAGGATTGGAGTAGTGGTAACCCCTGCGTTGCGCGCTTCTACCCCAAGAGTGCTCAGGCCGTCCTCGAGCGCAGAAATAAGAGGAACCCCTGATGGGCGTGTGTCCCGTGCATATATGACTCTTGAGGGCTTCGACATATCTATCTTTGTTGTTCGAACGAGCACATCCAGCGCCTCAATCAAATCGTCTGTAGTTGACGCGTTGGATAGAATGGTTGCATGGGACTCCCAGGAAGCCTCCAACATCTCCCCACGGGGATCGACGATCTTGACACCATTATCCTTTTAGAGTTGATTATGAGTAGATCGCTCTAGGCTCGCCATGAAATACCACGCTTACTTGCTCAGGATTATGAGATGCAGTGACCATGACACCGACTGTGAGACCGTCTAATTTCTTGCTCCGGAGACCTGCGAGGATGCCTACGCGGAATAGAACTGACTCCAACACACTTCCTCTGATTGCAGGCTTTAAAGAGTACACTATTGACCATGTGGAAACACTGACGATGTTCTAAAGCCTGCAGTACCATAGCTGAAACGAATATTAGACGGTTTTTGGTGAGCGTCGGACAATGATCTGATAACCTCGAAGGTCGACATCTAAACTGAAGAAATGGATGGCCGCAGCTTGAGGACGCGGAGTCAAACAGCTGATCGATTTGTATTTGATTGCTCCAGTATTGCTCATCACAGTCATCTTATTCCTAATGCCATCCAAATCTCCTGCACAGACTCTTCTTGAAAAGGCCGACAAGAAAGCCAACTCTTCCGGAGGCTGGTTCACATCAAGTACGACCAAATTCGAAGAAGCCGGAGACCTCTATCAACAGGCAGCTAACTCGTTCAAACTCGAGAAACTATTCAAGGAAGCGGGGGATTGTTTTGCTCGGGAAGCAGAATGCAGAGAACAATGTAAGGAACAGAACGAAGCAGCTAACGCCTGGTGGAATGCTGCAAAAGCATATAAAAGAGGATATCCCGATCGTCAGTAACCCATCCCCGATAACAGGTTAAGCTTGACATCTACCTTCAGTGGCCATCCAAGCGCTGTCGCAAACTGTTTTACATCTAACACAGGCCGGGCGCTTTAGGCAAGCTGCAGATAGGGAAAAGGAAATTGGACAAATCTACCTACAGGAGAGCAACGATATAAGAAAAGCGTGCGAGAGCTACGAACGCGCTGGTGATTGGTATGCTCAAGAAGATGCCACTGCGTAAGCATTGGTGTGCCCATACAGTTTGACAATAATTTTACGGAGAATTAGGACGGCAAACGCTTGCTACAAAGATGCAGCAGACCTCCATGCAGACATCGACGAATACCCACAGGCCATAAACCGATACGAACAAGTTGCGGACCATTCTTTGGGCTCCGCACTCACCAAATACAGCGTCAAGGAATACTTTTTGAGAGCTGGACTTTGTGCCCTCGCTATGGCCGTAGGTGGAAGGCGTTTTATTGCTGAAGATTCAGACTTGAATCCGTCATTATTTTCTAGGATGTCGTTACCGCAAAGCGGAATGTATCGAAATATGGGAATCAGGACACTACATTTGCCTCAACTCGTGAGGCCAAATTTTTGAATGCGCTCATTGAAGCTGTTGATGCCGGTGACCAAGAAAGATTCACGGGCGCAGTGGTGGAGTTTGACAGTATAAGCAAGCTGGATAACTGGAAGACGAGTATCCTGCTGAAAATCAAGAGGACGATCCAGGATGAGCCTTCCTTGACATAAGCACGTGATGTGATCGTCTAAAACTCAACACTTGTACTGTTGCTACTGTATCTACTTCATCTATAATGGCCCTGGTTGCCGCCTTGTTTCTTCGTGTCCTTCATTTTATATATTCTTTCTTTCTTTTATGGCATGCATTTCTGCAACGTATCAATCATATTCGTCCCAATCTGCTACTGGCACCGCGCCGTCGCTTACCTGGACACATCGCAGTCAATCTTTTGGTGGAACCTGGCCTGAGCGGTCCTGAACTGCAATCATGCCTCGTAGAGAGTGTGGTAAACGCTGTTGATTGGTGTTCTGCTGCTGGCATCGGCAATCTTAGTATCTATGAAGAACATGGTATGTATCTCAGCGTGACACATTTTGCCCCTGCTCACGCACATCTGACAGGCGAGCTTTTGAAGTGCTCTCAGATGATCCGAAATGTTCTTTGTGATAAAGAAGATTCTGACGAATCATCCAGCGAATCCGAAATTCAATACCCCCCGACACCGCCCCTTTCTGACCACTCTGGGTCACGCCCCATGCCTCTGCAACGCAAGTTGAAACTTAATGCGCACACGATCGTAATGCACCCTTCAACTAGACGTGTCCATGATTGGCGACGAGCTATTACAGGAGGAGCAGCACCTAGTCACAAGTCGCAGAAACCCATGACACTCTGTCTTCTTTCTCGACGCTCGTCAAAGCCATTCATAGCTTTGGTTGCCCAGTCACTTGCATCTAGAGATATACAGCAAAAGTCCAAAAAACGCACTATGCATGGGGCTCATTCCATCACAATTGACACGCTTGATAACCTCCTCGAATGTACGTCGCAATATTCTCAATTGTGTTGTAAACCGACTCCATATTGTAGCCGATCGCGGCCTTTCATCTCCAGAGTTCATGATTGTACATCCCGTTGGCCCTGGTAATAACCATCGGACGCCTTTGGAGCTCCACGGATACCCACCCTGGCACATAAGACTGACAGAAGTATAGTAAGTGTCTAATGTTTTGTTCTCGCATCCATTCTCACCACTTGTTTATAGCCATGACAGCGGCCGACGTCTTCCAATCAGCCTTACACGTTCCTCTTCGCCTCGGTTTGTGCCACTTGACCAGCGAACATTTGGTAGAGCACTGGATGAGTTTGCTATGGCAGAAATGCGGTTCGGGAAGTAGTTGATGTGGTAGCAACTAGCAAAAGGTAGTTGAGAATTGCTCAACAAGCGTTCAAAAATCCTAATTCGAATGTTCGCGAAATCCGAACAACATTGTTAGTCCATCCTGTATACAATCTGGCTCGATCTCTGAGCGATGACCAAGTGCAGTGTCCGAGCGGTAAGCCAAGTACTAGTGTTTTCTTGTCTCGCTCAAAGCTACAGTCGACAATTGTCATCGTCTGTCAGCGTAACTTGAATTAATAATCCTTCCGAGCATGTCAATCACTGTACACCGCTTTGCTGTCCTTCCGTGATATCCGCAATGTCATAATTGCAGTATATATCTGCGCTACTCTATTACCCTGCGTTATCGCTTATGTCTACTCTTTTCAAGATGGATATAATATCACCTAGCTCGGGCCAGAAGTCCCCTCGTCGACTGCCCACCGACCCTCTCAGCTCTGGCTCATTTGACATCAGAGTTCACAAAAGGATTGTGGTTTGTTGTGACGGGTGTGTTCAGATAATCTCAATATAATGGCTGGTGCTGAATTTGTTTTGCCTAAGAACGTGGCAAGATGGGGTTGCAGAACAAGAAAGGTCGTTGTATACCAACATTATTGTGAGCGAACCATGAACATTGTTGACACATGCCAGTGACATCGCTGCAATATAGCGCTTTGCCAGAACAGTACATTATTCGGACGAAAGATTTAAACCACCTATACCGCAAATCGTATTCTATCAGTCAGGTATCGGATCAGACAAGAACTTTTACTCGAGATACGTTGAAGGTATCTTCCCTTATATTGTGGATTTCGCGGTCTGAATCATCGTTAACGCGGTTTCTTTTTTCTAGGGACAACCGGCGGTTCACTTGGTGGGGATGGAAACATCCCTGGGTATCTTTTGCTAACATGACGCAAATACACATCTGCAGGTGATAAGGTTGAAGAGGCATACGCTTTCATTGCACAGTAAGTGTTCCGCTCAACGATTCACTTGCGGCTGTAACATTTCCTTTAGGAACTACCGTCCAGGAGATGAGGTAAGATCATTGGGCATTGCAGAACAGACAGCTTATTATAAATCTGGAGATTTTTCTTCTCGGCTTTTCACGGGTTTGAGAATATGTTTTTCGTCTCGTTGCAGACTTTGAACTTATCAATAGGGCGCATACATTGTGCGCATGATTGCCATGTTTATCGTAGGTCCTGCCAGTTGTTTTGCGAAGTGGGTCGACTGAGGTATCTTAGGGAGAAGTTGGTATCTTAGACCGAAGTGACATGGACCATTTCGCGAGTATTTTCTTGTCCCACCAGAAGCTTGGCGAATGTAGAGATGCAGCAGGTAAGTATACATATACCAGGCTTACAGAGTTGGGATCTCATTTGCAGCGTAGAAGAAAGCGCCCTTCGACAACAATTATTGCCTTGGACAAAAGATGATTCGCCCGGTAAACTTAGGTCGAATCCCAAATTCTCCGTCAAGTACGTGTCTAATTCTGCTCATAAAATTCAGACCCTTACGCTCTGGCTTTAGGTGTCTTGCTGTCTTCGATACTGTTGGCTCCTTTGGGTTACCAGAGGAACTGGCAAGTAGCTCTAGCGAGGTTCGGACTATCTTTGGTTTTCGCGATAGAGCTTTGGGGCCACATGTTGAACGAGCCTACCAAGCTCTTGCTTTAAACGAAGATAGAGTTGACTTTGTGAGTCAATTCATGCCAAAGCGTCCGTTTCCTAATAATGTCGATGACCCACGGAGACCTGTTCCAAATTCGAACAAACGGAAGAGGGTAGATCTAAGCAACAAACACTGAAGCAGGTACGTGTCTGTTTCTGTTCATATGCTGTTTCTGAGCGTCTTTGGATTCGTAAGTGCTGGTTTACTGGTATGTGTTTAATTCACCATGCATTGTCCGAAAGCAAACGTTGATGATATGCTCTGGAATAGGATCACATGCTGATGTGCGAAATCTCCATCCTCAGAATCCGTCGCGTAAAGTCATGCCAACTGATAGCTGAATGATTAGATTGGCGGCGGTTACTTCGATCATGACTTGTCAGACCTGACTCTGACGTGGATGGCTGTTTGTGAACTATTCTCTGTTTTACATTCAGTTTTGGTGACCAGAAGCTAATCAGGCGCAAGTGGGTGACATACTGTCATTAGATTTGAAGTACCTTGATTCTCTCCGAGCTCCAACTGCACAATGGGGTAAACTCCAACCTCATGAGTGCGTGACTTTCTGAGCTACTCCTGACTCTATTTTAACCGCTATTTTCAAGCCCTTGCACGGGAATATTCACTCTTGCTCGCAAGATTGAGCGTCCTCTTCCTACAAGTCCCAATGAAGTAACCAGAGAAACCATACATGCCTCTGTATTAGAGCAAAATGTCCTGAACCCTAAATTGGTAGAAATACTCAAGAAATACCCTCAGCTTGTGCAGCCTCTTCTACCACTGGAGGAGGAGGTGAAGCTGAACTGGTTGGTAAAAAAAAGCGAACTTAATGCAAGCTACGAGGGTTTGAATGTTCGAGTACCAGGGGGCTTTGCAGATGAACTGTAGCACTGTGGCACTGTCTAGTGTACGATTATATAAACAATTCCAAGTATAATGGCGACTCTACCATGGTAGTCAAGGATTCCGATTCCGCTACTACTGGGCCATCCCAAGCCAAAGGCACAGCGCACCTCCCGCTAGGCTCTCGCTCTGAACCATCACACGTTCTCAGCCCGAGCCCTGCTCGATTCCATCGCCATGCGGGTCGGTTGAACCACGGTAATAGCTCCGAATCTATGACCTCCTCCTTGGCTTTTGTTCGCTCGGCCAACGAGCCAGCCTTGGATATCACAGATTCATTGGGCTCCGCGCAGGCATCTTTGTATAGTGGTCTTCCTACATCTCATACTGAACCGCGAACATCTTGGCACACAAACGAAGACAATGACGAATACCCTCTAATGCCTCGAACGCCTCATGTACATACTTATGATCATTTATCATTAGCTAAACCACTGAAAGTTCATTCTTTCAAACCTGCGCACAACAAGCGACATATGCCAGTCCCTGCGACATTCGTATTTGCCCGGGATGCGCCTCCACTTCATCTACCCAAACTGGATGAGTACCTATCTTCTCTGTCCCTTCCGAACTTCTTCGAGTCGCCGGGATCAATGTTTTTTCCCATGGATAAGCTTGTACAGTCTGGCAAGTCTCTTGATGATTTAGAGTCAAATTTCATCGTCCCCCCTGCATGGAGAAACAGGAAGACTATCTTTGGAGCGATTGTTAACGTTGTCATTGGATTTACAGTCCGCAGTTTCTTTCACTCCAAGTTGCAGTATTGATTACTTACCATTATCTAGGGCTCGAGCGCACTAGCGTCCTTTTATAGCTTACAAGGCCTGCTGAATACCGTCCAAATATTTGCTCTGATTTTGAGCACTATTGGTGAGGATTTGCAGGAAGGCTGATATTTCAGATCTAACGCCACCATGACTTTTGTAGTACCAGTTGGTGGCCAAAACCTTGAGGATAAATGGCGGAAATTATTTCTTGGAACGATGTCAGTGGTCTATCTGATTCAAATGGATGGCATCTGATGTTACGTAGACCCAATATACTAGCCCTCAACTTCGCATCAACATTAACCCAGTCGCTTTTCTTCCTTATAATATTCATGGCAATTGCAGCCAGCCTCTTATACTATTTTTATCGGTCAAGCTCCCAACGCGATCGTTATGATATAGTTGAGGGGCTTCAACCCAAAGAAGCAAAGGGTAGCCAATGGGGCGTCGTCATCGCCACCTTTCTACTGACAGTCATATACCTCCCTCTTAGTACTATGGCTGTTCACGTTCTTGTATGGTCTCAGGATCTTTGGGTTGTGCCTAATCCATACATAAACGCTACATCTTTTCCCCCAAACATTCCACCCTTAGGTCCGCCAAACGAATACCGAGATGTTCTGGACTTTTGTTGGACGACAACAATGAAACGAAACCAAGTGAATTATGCGCCTGTAGTAATCCTTCTAGCTGCTGTCGTTTTTCTCTTCGTGAGTTTTTTGATGCCGTCTGTTCGTGTAGTTTGACATGCCCTGTGAAATTTATAGCTGACGCTTTGGTTCCCTATTGCCCTGCATCGCGTTATCAAGGTATCCGTTCCCAAAGTAGACAATTTCACAGAGCTTGGGATTGCACGGAACAACGTTCAACTTGATGCGGAATATCATCGTTTACTTTCGCGTGACCAAAACCCATTTGCATTTCTGTATGGTGGTATGTAATAATTATACATAGATTATGAACGGTCTACCACTTATGCTGAGGCAGGCTTTCGTCGCGGATGGGGAACCTATGAATCGATCTACCTCGGCGCTAAACTTAGCACCCTTTTCATTATTGCTGTTCTCGACGTGGATAACTGCCTGTTCAGATCATTTTCCCGTTCGCAGCTGCCAGTCGTCCGCCAGGTTTTGCTCTTACTCTGCGCACTAAGCTTTTTCCTGATGCAGTGTATATTTGCTCCTTTTCTTGATCCCGTCAATAACGCGAGTGAATGGACATCTAGACTCAATTACCTCACTACTTCCATCGTTGCGCTCGCAGTTGCACTTGATATACCCTCGGAAAACATTTTCAACACCTTTGTTCTTTATACGTTTGTGACCCTGATAAAGGGCTAATGCTGAGGCTGACATTTGTTTTAGCATATACATCATAACATATGGCCTTAGTTTCTGTAAGCGTTCACTCATCATGCTTTAGATCACAATGTGCTTACAATGAACTAGATTTTACTATCATCAACTTGGGTCCGACACAACGTATCGTTAAACGTCAGAGGAGTTTCCATTTCTGTTTCAATCTGCTGAACCCTGGTCGTAGGTTTGATGAGACGCATTGACTTCAGTAGGCGTAATTCCTTCTTCAATATCATCGCTCTTAATCAGCGTAAATAGGCATTGATATCTTCTCACCTCGGTATGCTCCTAGTCCGCAATACGGAAAGTGATTAACAGTATTAAACAGGTTAGACCTATCTTCGTCATCGCCTCACACAAAAAGGCGCATTTGGCAAGAATCTATTACAACTCTGTTTCTGACCGAGCCAGAATGCGGAATTCCCCAAGACCAAATGATGATTTATGCACAGGCGAGGGACTCTGAATACCCACCATACCTCCTGGGATTCCGTGGCACACCTGGCGAACGACACGTCGAGAACCTGAAGGTCAGTATGCAGATTAAGAGCTGTGACACGCATCTCATCTGTCGCACCTCCCTGCAGATCCTCCGAGAGGTTGGCTTCATTGAATATAGTAAAGCTGTCGCACTCACAACAGGCCCCGATCACGCCCGGTACCGACGGCTCGAAAGAGACATTCAGCATGATTTCATCGGCCCAGATTGCTACTGGAAGGATCCAAGTCGTATGCCCCCAGTGAAATGTACAAATTTCTTCGGGAATGCGTGGTGGATTCCCTTCCCTCCGACACTGGTGCGTGAAAATTAAATTTGCGCTTCCGTTGGAAACGAGTGTTCATGTAAAATGAAGGTGTTGCGGTATGACGATGGGCCACTTGTGGTTCTGAAAGAAGCGTCTCAGCTGGAGGCATATCTCTCACAGAATTCAAGCCCCGACATTCGTCGCAAGCGTCTGGCACGCCTTTCGCTCCGTGCTCTGGAAGGGCAAATTGTTCTGTGGCCGTACGAGCATATCACTGTATGCCTTCTTCCTTCCCCCGCCATGCCCTTTTCACATGTCAGGTAGCCCATAGGCTCTCAGTCTGGTTGGTTTGGAAATAATCATTTCAAGGCAACTGGATCGATACATTATCGCTCTTGCCGCTTTCTTATCAAACGGAGGGGGCATCTCCTTTGGAATGACATCTCTTTAGGGAGCGGCTTTAATGTACAGCTTCAATACAGCAAGAAAGTCTCTCCTACGGGAGATATCATCGGATTGAAGGACGACTACGATCTGACTCCTCCCCTTTCACGGTTTCTCCAGCTCAATCATGCGCTCGTAGGCGATAGGCTTCCCCACGTAGAGCAAGCTATAAACAACTACCGTCGTCATCACCGCGTTACTAATCGGCAGAAGAAACGTACCCTTACTTACAAGTTCCTAACGCATGTGTACGACCAACCCGCAGATCCAGCTACTCTTGCCTCAAGCTCGTTAAAGTTCGAGCAAGACCCAAGGGTACGGCACTTACTCTCAACCTGTGAGACGCAGTTAAGGTCGGCCTACCAACGATGGGCATTTGTTTCAAGTTCAGAAGCGAGGACTTGGTGGTATATATTTTGGGTGAGTTAACATAGTGAGGCCAATGTGATGCAGCATATACACGATCTACACATAGGACGATTTGTGGCGAAGAAACCATGGCACAATGCCAGGATTAATGCGACATGAGACGGATTTCAACCCTAATTTCCCTTCGTCGATTGTTTATACGCCATTGCCTCGAGCGGTGCTGGAAAGTTTTCTCGTACAACGAGGGCTTTTTTCAAGGACTGGGGGTTGGAATATGTTCTTTACGCCCGGATTCCTGAATAAGATCTATCTACGACTGAACGACACTGTTTTCCGGTCTTCGAACAATGCGAGTAGTGGTTCTTCTTTCTTGATGGCGTGTTTATATGACTCCTTTTCAGGCAATCATGTTCCATATTGGCAATGGTAGCGCAGAGCGCGAAATGATGGATGTCGACGTAGAAACGCGCATCGGACAGCCATCCTCGATTGGAACAGGCGGAGGCACTGATCATGACGGCTCATGGATTCAGACACGACCCAACTATCGCTGGGAGGGAATTTTAAGCGATCCACCTACCGCTGGGAAGACCAGACGGAAACTCTTCTCGAAGCTTGGGGCTTGGTTTGGACTGAAACCGACATGGAATGCGGGCAACACAAACGGAGTGTCACTCGACGTGCAACTTGAGGGAGGGCGGTTTGTACTAAATTGGAACGATGACAGAGAAATGTAGTGTTTATTACATAATTTATTCAATATGTAATATTTGTTTACCTTTGCTAGCAGCACTCAATGACTCGCCGTCCACGCCCACTGACCAAGCGCACCCAACTTTCTAAAGTAACATTGTCTCAAGTTAACTACTTGAATACTCTAGAAGACTCAGCCCATGAAGTACACCAACGAGATGAGGAGGAGGAGACTGTGGATGCACCAAGAGTTGCCCAATGGATAGATGAGGCTGACTTGCAAGAGGAAAATGAGGAACAGGAGGGGAGTCGCTCAAATTTGGTGAGTTGTTCATGGCCACTTTTCCCTTCTTACGATTAATTTTTCCTGCTGGCCTAGCGGAGTCTTCAACGTGGTATGTCATTACCAAGCGTATGTAGATCGAGATCATAGTTATTGGATACTGCAGGAATCTCCGATCTACCCCTCGGGGCGCTTTGCAAGGCACAGAGCATCCTTGCCTACACTGAGGCTGAGTCAGACGATTCTGATTACGAAAGGGAAGAGAGCGTCGAGGAGATATCCTCGAGCTCAAAAGGAAAAGGAAAAGAAAAATCTGGTTGGGGTGCTGGGGCCCCAAAAACTATTGCAAAAAGGGCCAACAAACATGCGTGCGTCACCCTACGTCAATTACCATCGTTTTGCTAACGCCCCTTTGTTTTGTACACTTTAGTCCTATTGAGGTGACATCCAAGCGACCTGTGACGCGAAAAAGAGTTGCAGTTGATGTTTCGACATTGGTATTCCAATGTAATTAATGAGGAATGCGAAAATTGACCCTAAATTTGCAGAAGCCACGAGACCCACGGTTCCTGCCTTTAGCGGGCGAGTTTTCAGCCACAAAATTCCAACAAACATATAGCTTCCTTGTACAGAGACATCAGCAAGAGCTGGAGCAGTTGCGTGAAAGCCTCAAGCGTGCAAGAAACCTATTATCATCGTCGTCTCAAGATACACTTGCTACTGAGGTACAGAGACTTGAGTTGGCAGTTAAAAGGGCCGAAAGTTTGGTCAACAAAGACAAAAGGGACGCTATTGAAAACACAGTACTAGCCAAGATGGGCAAAGAAGAGCGGGAGAAAAGGAAGCATGGGAAGAGAGCGTGGTATTTCAAAAAATGTAAGTTGCTTCATCCCAATATTTTAACACTGGTAGACAAAAGTTACAGCAAACAAACGCGAAATACTCATGAAGGCGCGATATGAAGCGCTTGCATCGGAAGGTGGAACACGCGCTGTGAAAAAGGCCATAGAAAAGAGACAGAGAAAGATTGGTCAAAAGGAGAAGAAATCGCGACTGTATACTGAAGATGGAGGACGGAACAAACGGCGGAGGGTTGTCTAAAAATATACCAGAGCACGTGCACAAAAATAAATAGCCGGTCATCCGGTTTGTCATTTGTCCTTTCCGTTTCCGTTCCACTTGCATGCGTCGTCGACTTCAAGTTGTGGGCTAGCGGTCGCCTTCGTCGTCGCTATGAGCGATCGTCGTCCTAGCCTTCACGTTGACATCGACGTCGACGCTGACTCCGACATTTACAGAGGCCTTCGATCTAGCCCCACTCCAACTCGTCCACAGAGTCCAATTTCCATAATATCCTCGTCGTCATCGTCGTCCTCGTCTTTTCTCGGTAGAGGTACACTTGGAGCTATTACTGCCGTAGTCGAGCTTGCTATCTCCCGATGGGCGCGAGGAAACCCTTCAGACTCGTCCTCTTCATCATCATCTTTTCGTTCTTCTGTGGCCACGCATCCTCGCCCTCACAGGCCTCGTATCCGCAGGCGGCGCAGTGCTGCAACACTTCATTCCATACAGTCAGAACGTGACATTGCAGCCCATATTTCTCGCCTAAAGGCCCGCGAAGAATCGAGGCAGGTTCCACGAAAATTTACACTTTACCTACCTCCATCATTGTCACCAAAGCAGAAAGCAGCCAGTACCAACGTACGAGATCAACGCATCAACACAACCACCTCACTACCTCTTCTCCTATCTCGACTCGATGCGGCACTCAAAAAGGCAAACAGAGCACGCCGAAATATCCAAGATCGGGCTGGGTGTCGTATGGAGAATCAAGATCATGTAGCCTCTTCATCCAACAACTCTCCTTTCAACAATTCATCCATATCCAAGCCTAAAGCATGGTACTTGGACGTTGCCTCCCCGACATGGGAAGATATGCGAAGTTTGGGAAAGGCACGTGTACCTTTTACTTAAATTTCGAGGCTACCAATCTGTCCCACAGATACTTCGTTTACACCCACTTACACTCGAGGATATTTTGCAGCGTGATCCAAGGGAGAAACTCGAGCTCTTTTCAAAGCTTGGCTATTATTTTATTTCCTTTCGAGCTGTGGACACAGCACCTATTCACGGCTTTAAAAACGAGAAAAAAGAAGGCGCGGAGGTCCCGGAAAACTTTGCGACGGAAACTGGGCCATTTGGGGAAGCCAACATCTATCTAGTAGTATTTTACGACGGAATTTGTTCGGTGAGTACTTCTGCCCAATAAGTTCACATTGAACCTCACTTTCCTCCTTCGTTAAGTTTCACTTTACAGATATATCTGGTTAATCATTAATCATGCTGTCGGAAACGAATTATTGATTTGGGGTGTTTAGAACATACAGACCGTGTTAGAACTCGTATCACGTTGCTAGAAGGGGTCATCAACATGTCTGCGGGTATGTATTTGAGCTATTAGTCAAACCCACCTTCTGAATTAGGAGCTCTTAGATTGGATTGCTCATGGTATTTTGGATTCCATCGTTGATTCATTTTTTCCTCTCTTAGAAGAAATAGAGAGAGAAGTAGTCATGATTGAGGACTTGGTAATGACTGCTGGTGGTAGTGGCTCTCACCTGGATATTCTCGAACTCAAGATGCTAGCTAGCTCACAAGAGCACAAACATCACGACTCGGATGAGAAACGGCCGACATTCATTGACCTTTTTGACGGTGGACATAACGGGAGTAGTGCTCTACCTCCTGTCAAGCCTCGGTTTTCGTCTCCTCGGCTGACAATTCGGCTGGTCCTTCGTCGGATCAGACGATTCGTCAGCAATAAATGGCAATCATTGAGGCCTCCAAGGGAAGGACCCCAGCCAAGCATGACACATATAACACTTCGGCGCATGGCACGGACAAGAAAGCTTGTGACCTCTCTTACTCGGCTATTGGCTATGAAATCGGAGGTCATTGCACAAATCAGGAAGCGACTCATAACGTCCAGTCATACTTCAAAATGGGACGATGACCTCGATATCGCTATATACATGGGAGATGTTCAGGGTACGTTATGCACCCTATTCATTTTTACCAACATCTCACGGCCGGCTAGACCACATTCTAACACTGCAGCATTCGCTTGCACATTATGAGCGTATCCTCAGCCAGTCGCATCCCACGTATCTTGCGCAGCTACGTTCAGGCGTTGCATACACAAAGGGCGGGACAGATAAAGCAATTGTTTACTTGACTTTTGTAGGCATGGCTGTTCTTTGTATCCAAACATTCATTGGTAGGTCAAGTGTTGTATTGCAGGGACCTCATTCTTATTCCGCCGTTCATTGCTAGGTTTATTCTCACTAAATGTCAAGGTCCCATCGAATGATCCTTCCCCTAATGGGTCATACCATGTCTTTGGCATCGTGGTTGCTTTTGCTGTATGCATCCTCATTACTTACATTTACGTTGTCAGGCGGTGGTGGAATCAAGCCAAAGCCAGGCGGCAGCATAAAGTTTTATAGACTGAGCCCACTAGCTTCTCTTGCAGAACCTCGTTGCGTCGCATATGTGATATCATATCATCATATATACTATCTCTTCGTCATCCACGACACTATGTAGGCAGGGTCTCCTCAGTAGCTGTAAGTAACAAAACACGATCTGCGTTTTCTACGGCTTTTTGAACTATATTTCATGCAAAAGAATCAACAGGTAAGTGGTTTGCAGAAGCACTCGGCACAGTACCTTTAGCTTGAAAGAGCAATTGTTTACGTTCCAATTCCTGAAATGTCGAGTGCAGCAAATCTCTTTGAAGTTTTATCATGGTATCGGCATGTTTCAAGTGAGCAGACTCTGAGCGCAGGTGTTCCAGGCTTTCCCCAACTTGTTGGTGAAGGATGTCGAGACCTGACATCTGATCTCGATATATATCACGAATCTCTTCCCAGTCGCGACCTGCATAACCACAAACATCTTTATCTTTTTTATGAGGTAACATGCATTGTCAATACGAACCTGAAGTATATATTTCCCGGGCGGCGGAGGTGTAGCGGTTCACTTGACGATCAAGGTCTTCGTTGTCAGCCCAGGAGACTCGTTTTGAGAGGTCGCCAGTGCTTGTGCGCTTGATGCAGCTCGGTCGTTGCCTACGCTCGCCCTTCTGGACTATAAGGCTCTGCTCTGTAGATTGCTCTGGGGATTCTGCTTCTGAGATATCTAAATCGGGGTCTACTAGGGGAGGTGAAGGAGGCAGTGGAGCATTTCTCTGCGGATCTTGTGATAAATCATATCCTGTTTTGGGGTCGCGGACTCGCAAAAGATGGGGAAGGGGCCGGGATGAGGCAGCTACGCGAGTGGTAAGGGGACCAACCGTCGTACTAGGCTGGTACCAAGAAGGCAGTGTCATGGACTTTGCGATTCGTGTCGGCGCGCTTGTAGTATGCCGGGGTTGTTGGTTCGCTTCTGACGGTATCGAGGTATCTAGTGCACCACTGGGCTTCGCTTTCACTGTCTTCACAATTTCACTTGACGGTACCACACCTGTCCCAACAGCAACTGATTCGATACATTTTGTACACTTGCAGGAGTCCGAATGTGCAGTGGTATTTCCTTTTTGCTGCAACACAGCAAGGGTGCGCTTATGTTGTTCAATGAACCACCTTTCCATTTCTTTGAGCCGAAAATCAGCAGGAGCAACGACAGATTGAAAAGTAAGGCCAAATTGCCCTCCTGGATGCCGTGTAGCAGGCGTTTTTACGAGCTTTTGACATTTGCGAATCATCCTGTCTTTGAGATGGCGTATCTCCTCCAGACGTTCCCATGACAGGCTAGATTTTTTCCGTAGTTCTAACTCCTCGAATTTGAGAAGCTGTTCATACATCGAAGCGGTGCCTGGGGGTAGCAAAACCTTTGAAAAAAGACATATCATGATCAAAACTCATTTCAATGCAAGGTTGCGATTAAGTCACCTTTAGTTGGTTAGGAGTATTTGTGGTTTGGATGTATCTCCATCCTTTCGCTGTCCTATGATCGTGAGGTTCTAGTTGGCCCCGAATGGAACTTGTGGGGAGCTTGGATGTTGATTGTCGTTGCATGTGAAGGTAATGTATGACAGTGCCAGTGTAATGTTAAATGTACCATCTGCCTGTCCCCTTCAACATTGCTATGTATGATACTTAATGCTCAGTCACAATACTAATGCCATTTAAGCAACAGTGTTTACTCTTACTCTTCTGAAGAACAAGTACACTGAAAGCGAAACTGCCATTTATTATATATAAAACACCACAGGGCGTGAGAACCCAGGGTTTCGTTGCTTCGTCATGTCCTCCTCTATAGCTCGCTATGAAGCATTCCTGTTGAAGAATGCTTCCACTATCTCGTCTATTGAATCATCCTTGAGATCCTTGACCTGGTTCCTTCCAGGAAGGTTCAAAGATGCCGACTTGGCATCGGAAGCCCGTCAGCAAATGATCTTACATCGAGTATCAGGATGCTCACCATATATCTCTAGTTTCAACATTGCTCAATGTCACAAGCATGTATCATGATACCTTGTTGGCAAGAATTGTGCGGGACAACCGCAATTACCGGCCGCTCATTCCACCTACCCTCCACACACGTTTCACCAGGGCTTGGTCCGACAAAAACACTAGATACAAATGGGCTGCTCGTGCGCTGCAGCTGATCAAATACACGGAACTTGTGTTAGAAATGGGTCTGCGTCGAAATGTATCCTCAAAAATAAAATGGAGGACCATCATTCTCCTGGAAGTCACAAAGTATGATCAGGCCTGCTCTGAAGGATATTCTTACGCTCACGTCACCCTTCGATAGAGCCATTCTTCGTTTTATTCTTCTATACTCTACTCACAAGCCTGTTCTATCTCCACCAATCCCCGAGCGCGACTTCGACCCAGCATCACTCCCTCCATATAGCAATACGTCGTCTCCTACTGTCACATCTTCCTCTTCCTCGTTCTCCCCTCCAGCAACTCCAGACCATCTCAAGAATAACCACGCGCCATTGCCGCCGCACCATCTTTTTTCAGGCCAGTCCGAATCATCGGCAGAAGAATATCTGTTACCAAAGGCCATGGTTACCTCATCCGTCAAGCCGTCGCTTTCCCTTATCAAAAGTATCACTTCCCCTCAGGACTGGATTGCAGAAGTCATCTATATTCTGCGGCCCCTTGTATACGGTTCGTCGTCCCAACGTTGTCAAAGCGGCACCGAGTAAAATAAGCACCTTTACAGTATCGTTACTTGTATCGGACCGGCGCTCGAACCGCCCTTTATTCACAGCAGTGGCCATGGAACTCCTTTCACGCAATATTCGGCGAACGCCACCCCCTTCTGCAACACTAGAGCGTTCTGAGTACGCCAGGCGAGACAGAGATATCTTGTGGTACCTGTTCCGCGGAACCTTATGGGACACATACACACGGTGTGCACCATCAGTTGTTTGTTTTGCAGTTTCACTCAAGTATCCATACTACAGGCCCAAACTAGAAGCCGTCGCTAATCAAGCATCTCATGCCCCCTTACTTGGGCTATTTGGGGCATTCATACGTAATTGGATTCCCTTGATCGATGAATATTATTATTGTGAGTCCTACCTTGTCCGTATTTGTTGTACTTTACGCTTATCATCCGCCATACTAGACACCGCTCCCTAACTGGACATACGCCATACATTCGTCGAGGAAAACGTTTTGTTTGGGGAATTTTCGATGGGATCGGTCGACTACACGTAGCTCTAACATCCTCGCAACAATTTGTTACAGGTCACAAACGGCTTGACGTGTTCTTTTTTTGATCTGTTGAAGGAGTTAAATCGACCATAGGCTAATCCCTGTCGCTGGCCGATTACATGTACAGTACTCTACTGAAGATTAACGAAAAGACCTCCATCAACCAACAGTGACGCTCCTGTGACATACTTTGCGAGATCACTCGCCAAAAATACTATGGGCCCTGAAATGTCATCAGGTGCTGCTCAGTCAATACTAATCAACTCATGACGGAAACATATGATAACCAAACTTCCTCACCTCCAAGCCTCTTGAGTACCGTGCGATTGATTGTATACTCGCGTTTCTTCATGTCAGCAAGGTCTTCTTTATTGATATCTGTCTCTATAGTTCCTGGGAGTACAGCGTTCGCTCGTATCCCATATTTTCCTAGAGCAATCGCACAACTTTGCATAAGCGACAAAATACCCGCTTTCGTAGGGGTGTAATGGCTTCGAAAAAGAACAAGTTAAACATAAAACCATCAAACTAAACTGTGTCACTTACCACTGTAACTCGCCGCCAACAAGAGCAGAGATCGAAGAAACCCCTATGATGGATCCTCCTGGTGGTGACTGATTCTTCATCTGATTAGCAACAGCTAGAAAGGGAAATCAGGAGGTAATACCAAACAGCCAGCTTGGTCTACCTTGGACAACATAAAATGACCCATCGAGGTTAACCTGCCTCGTTCTCTCCCAGGTAGCATGAGGCATGGTCAGAAACTCAGCAAAAGGACAAATTCCGGCATTTGAAACAAGGACATCTATCCTTCCAAATGCCCCCACTCCGGTTGTTACGATCTGAAACGATAGAGTGGAAACCTCTCTATCAACAGCCATGCATTAGGTGCTAACCTGGGCCGATGTCGCAGGATCCCCTATGTCGCCGGCGACCGTTACTGCTCTTGCACCACTTTTCTCAACCTCACTTTTGAGTAGCTGAACTTCTCTCTCCGTTTCCAGATCGCCAAAGTAGTGTAGGACAAGAGCAGAAGCCCCATGTTTTATAAAATCGAGGGCACTATATAACAGTTTACAATCGTGAAATGGTTAGGAAGGGCGGGATTCACCATGCACGTCCGATGCCTCGAGAAGAGCCAGTTATGCAGACAACTTTGTTCGCGGCGAGAGCCATCGGTACTGTATCAGAGTGTATAAAGGATACTTTTACACACGTAAATAATCTCTGGACGGGTCGATCGGGCCGCCGATGCGGAAACGAGTCGGGTTTTTCGAATTGGATGTAGTGTAGTACCCACGTCGCCATGACCTTGGTCATACTGGGAAACATTTGATATTGGGTTCCCGGTCCTGTGACTGGGTACGGTCTGGCTTTATAATGGGGATGCCATTTGGAATTTGACTTTGACTCCCCTCGCTTGCCTTAAAGACAATGTCAGCGAATATGTGAGGGTTGTGTATGCGGAACAAGTAACAGAGCTGACCCAAAGCTTAGCTACTACGACTCTGATGCTGACCTGCAGGTGCTACAAGATAAGCAGATCGTATTCTTGGGGTAGGCTTTCCTTTGCAAATATTGGTACAATCATTCCTATATTATCCTAGTTTCGGAAACCAAGGCGCCGCCCAAGCTCAGAATATGAGGGATGATGGCATCCCAAACGATCACATCTTGGTAGCGAATCGAGACGACGCATACGCTGTTGACGCAAAATCGAAAGGTTTCCGAGTTGAACACGACTTTAGTAAAGCTGGCGCAGTTGCGGACGGTGAGAGCTACTCGCGGAGGTGTATGCGTCGCTGACCAGAATGCGCCCAACGATAGTGCTCTTCCTTCTGATCCCTGATCAGGCTCAGCCTCGCGTGTTCAACGAGCAGGTGGCCCCGGCCTTGAAGAAAACGGCGACAGTTGTCATTGCCAGCGGATATAATGTGTTCTACAAGTTGCTTAATTTCCATCCTCAGCAAAATGTTGTGATGGTTGCTCCTAGGTTGGTCATTTCTCAAGCAAGCCGCGGTCAACTTACTGCCTTTTAAAAGAATGATAGGATCGTCTGTACGTTCCCTGTACGAAAAAGGGAAGGGTTTCCCTTGCTTCGTTTCCGTCGAACAAGATGGATCTGGACACGGATTGTCTATTGCGTTAGCCCTTTCTCGTGCCATTGGCGCAACCAAGGCTGGCGTAATCGCTTCTTCTGCCCGCGAGGAGACAGCAATAGACTTGTTTGCAGGTCAGTCTAAACGGTCCTGGATGGGTGGTGTGTATTTAACGTACAAGTTCTTGATAGAACAGGCATTATGGCCTAATATTATTATGCTCTTTCGGTGAGCCATTGCCAAAAAAAAATGACTATCTCCACAGTCAGAAACTAATGGTTGACGACGACAAGGGAAGCTTTCAGTGTGCTCAAAGAAGCCGGCTGTTCTGACGAGGCTATCTGTTATGACATGTAAGACGACCGACACTATTCGACCCCAAACTTACTGAAAAATGGTGTGCGATGAAAGGTGGATGTCCAAAGAACCTGCAGAAATTTTTGAACGAGCAGCAGAGGATGGTTTCATCCAACAGGTGTGTGGCAGGATTTAGTCAAGGATGATGCTAACTAGCTAGTAGTTAAAGCACCATTCAACGGTTTCTCAGTATGGGCAGTTAAGTGGAGCACTGGCACTTGACGGATCGTCGACTAGAGAGCATTTCAAGCACATACTGCATAATCAAGTAAGTATCGATCGGGCTTAAGTACGAGATCAAGCTTTGAAGAGCTCTCAATGTGTAGGTGCTGAATGGGAAGTTCTGTCAGAATTTCAGCAAGATAGAAGCTGCATTGGAGATACAAGGGCCAGAGAACCCGTTGGACGAGTTATATCGAAGGTCGGAGGAGAGCGAGCTTGGTCGAGGGGAGAAGAGAGTTCGTGCTCGGCTGTTGTAGACATATGTTTGTAGCTGTTTGGAATGACCAAATATGAAGAAATGTTTTGTTTTTGCGTTTGACGACACCCACGATGACTTCTCCCAACGGCGCAATGGACACTGACAGCTCTCCTAATCATCGCTCGTAGGTAGCTTTGCTTTAATTTACCGCAGTTATTCTAACCTTCAACCCCTTGGTTCAGACCTCGCAACCATTCAACTGACACACATCGAACCAGGAGGTCACACCGCTCCGTCTCCAAAGATAGGAAGCGACGTGAAAGGGGAGATCACGAGGAACGGCGCAGGAGAAGTCGTAGCAAAGATAGGTATCGTGATAGGTCCAGAGATAGACACAGGGATAGAGACCGCGAACGAGACAGGGACAGAGACCGGCGCCGTGATAGGGATGCAGAACGGGGTCACAAAGGTGATAGACTCCGTACCAGAGGTGACAGTCGACACAGGGATCGTGACCGTGATCGAGAGGACAGGGATAGAAGACGCAAAAGAACAGATGACATCGATGACTCAAGCGATCATCGAGACCAAGAAGGACGTTCAAAGAGGAAGAGACCGGACGACGATGATCTTCCTCCTCCTTCACTACGAGACAGCCCTAGGTCTTCCCGTGGCGAACGCTCATTGGACTACAAAAATGGAGACAAAAAAATTTTAGACCTGAGGGATGACTACGAGGATCCTCCACGACACAAAAATAGAGAGTATGAACGCCCTCCTTCCGATGGCCAGGACGGCTACAGAGATCGTAGGATGAAGTCGGGAAGCCCATTACCAATTGTCAAGTAAGGCTTCGTGATCCACATTGGACCATGTTTTTACATGCCCTTAGGAGAGCGTCCCCAGTATACGAAATTCCTGTGGAGGAGCCCTACAACCCGGATGAACCCAAGGAAGATGATTCAGAAGCGAGATCCGTTTTTGTTTCTCAGCTTGCTGCTAGATTAACTGCCAGAGACTTGGGGTATTTTTTCGAGGATAAACTAGGCGAAGGCACCGTCATGGACTCAAGAATTGTTACAGACAGACTTTCACGTCGTTCAAAAGGGTACCTATGATCAACCTCTTACGCATTCCGTGTTAAACCCCGTTTCCGGCAGCATTGGCTATGTTGAATTTCGCTCAATTGACCTTGTTGAGAAAGCGCTTGCTCTCTCGGGAACTATCGTCATGGGTTTACCGATATCGGTACAACTTACAGAATCAGAGAGAAACAAGACTCATCCTGGTGACGGGTACGCATGTTAACCTGCGTTGTAATTTGTTCTTACTGTTGGTACAGGAATTTGAATTTACCCCCTGGTGTCAGCGCGCCACATGGAGCTATGCAGTTTGTCTTCATGTTTGAGTTGGATATATTGCTCTCAACTTCGGTCTTTAACAGACTATACGTCGGATCACTGCATTTCAATCTGACCGAATCCGATATCAAACAGGTTTTCGAGCCTTTTGGTGAACTTGAATTTGTCGATCTTCACAGGGATCCTATGACTGGACGCAGTAAAGGATACGCTTTCGTTCAGTAAGCGAAGGCAGGCTTGTGTAAAAGGGATGACTTACCTTTACTCACCACAGATACAAGAGGGTAGAGGATGCTAGAATGGCCTTGGAACAGATGGAAGGCTTTGAGCTTGCTGGCCGCACAGTCAGTATCCCTTATTGTCTCTCGTAATCTTGGCTCGACTGTTGGTCTAGCTCCGCGTGAACACTGTTCATGAAAAGGGAACCGCCCGATACACTCAGCAGGATTCTCTGGACGAGGCCGGTGGTGAGTCATCTCTAGGTAGACCCTTCTCATTCTTACCTCTCAACTTCCTTCTAGGTGGTAATTTAAACGCTGCATCACGTCAAGCGCTCATGCAGAAACTTGCTAGGACCGAGTCGGCGCTTCAGCCAGAACCTGTGTAGGGCCCTTTTTTTGTTTCGATCGATCACCTAAATTTCATCTACGCTCATAGTGCAAAACCGACCATCACCCAGACGATGCAATCGCGTTCTGTTTTATTAAAAAATATGTTCGATCCAGAAGAGTAGGTAGAAAGTATCACAACGGAATCCCATTGCTCACTTTTTCTCCCCCAGAGAGACCGAACGTGATTGGGATAAAGATCTCGCAGACGATGTTAAGGGTGAATGCGAGACCAAGTATGGTCGGGTTGAAGCCATTAAAGTCGAGAGAGAAACCCAAGTACGTGTTTACAAGTTCAAGCTACTCACTCGCTTACTTGACTATCAAGGGCGAGATTTATGTAAAGTTTGACTCTGTTGACAGTGCGAAGAAGGCCGTTCAAGGACTCGACGGTCGATGGTTTGGCGGGAAGCAGGTCTCTGCAGCTTTTATCGCGGATGCCATCATGCAGGCCCATCAGTAGTTTTTGAGCATCCCTAACAGGCGGTGCGCAGGCGGGTATCCTTTGATTATCATTACTGAAAGATGAACAGATATTACATTGTTTGACCCTACCCATTTTCTTTTTTTGACGTCTTATATCTCAACTTGTCATGCTGTGCAGGTCGTAACCCTCCGTGTACTGAACCGCAATGGTCACGACGACAAGACGCACCGGCAGGTTGTATTGGCATTGCCTCTCGGACTTGACGCTCCACTTTTACTTTTTTTTTCAATAACCTTTTCTGCGTTAGATAACTCAAAAAAGAAATTATATCTCCGTTTGCCCAAAAAGGACGTCGGTTACTGCCCAATAAGATGCCACCTGAGACGTTCGCGGAGGTATATCGATTGTGGCTCTTTTGTGTGTCCTGCTTGCGTTACTAACACATGCGGTAGGAACAATTGCGAATGTTAAAAATAATCGTGATTCAGGGTCAAGCAAATATGTATGATACAAAGTACCTCTTTTTTACACACTTGTGCCTTATGCAACATCCATTCCACGGGCCGGGCGCCGCCCAATTCACCTGACTGGAGATCCTGAATCCCCGATACCTCTTCAGTCATGACTGCACAGACCAAGACTTCGTACAAGCTCTCAGAAAGGCCTCGCAAAGCCAGTTTACTTGACGAGTTCCTCGATAAACCATTAGATCAATTGAGAACCCCCGCCATGATCATAGATCGAACTAGATTTGCAGATAACTGTGCTGACATGCACTCGAGAGCCAAATCATGGGGAGTGAAATTCCGTGCGCATCTAAAAACACATAAGGTGACATTACTAGAAAATATCTGGCGACGTATAACTTATCATCTGCCAATAGACAGTAGAAGGCACAAGGCTGCAGTTGCAAACGAGCGTCGATAAAACACGGGCTGTTGTAGTTTCGACGCTGATGGAAGCTTGGGAGGTAGTCAATGCCAGTTTGGTGTCCGATTCGACTGTCAAAGATGTATGTATATACAACGTTGGCATTTTCAAACCTGAGTTGACAGCATGCAGATTCTCTATGGCCTTCCCGTCTCACTGAATAAAGTTGAGGACTTGTCCAATCTACGGGACAAAGTTTCAAAAGACGGAGGGATTCTACGGATTCTTATCGATCATCCGGAACAAGTTCGTTTCTTGGAGAGATTTGAAAGTGCCCGTGATAAACCGCAACATTGGTCTGCCTTTGTAAAAATTGACGGAGGACAAAAGTAAATCATCTTATATGTTAATTAATTACATAGCTAACTACTTATTGTCAGGCGGGCCGGAGTTGCCTTGAACTCACCTCATTTTCAGGAGCTATTGTCTACGCTATTCTCGTCGCCAGCCATATCCGTTTTCGGTTTCTATATACACGCAGGAAACTCATATGCGTCAACGTCCCTCTCTGAGGCCTCCTCGTTTCTCTCAGCCGAGATAGATTCTGTCAATGCTGCTGCACAAGCAGGGCTCCATGCCTTATCGCTGTCTCCTAACAAAGAACTTCATCAACAACCTTTTGTATTGTCTGTTGGCTCCACACCAACTGCCCATGCGGCAAGTGCAAAAACGCTATTGAATAAGCTCCATGGCACTTTGGAATTACATGCTGGTAGATTGATTGGTTTTATCCTTTCACCGTCTGACGCCCACATCCGCGATAGGAAACTATCCAATGCTTGATCTTCAACAAAAACATACTAGTTTAATCGAAGAAAAGCGCGTTTCCCAGCGTGTCCTTGCTACTGTCGTGTCGTATTACCCTGGAAGAGGAGATGCAGGAGGGGACGAGGCATTGATCGACGCAGGAGCAATAGCGTTCAGTAAAGATACCGGCCCCTCAGGAGGGTACGGAGATGTCATCAACAGACCATGGAAAGTAGGAAGAATATCTCAAGAACACGGAATCCTTGTTCGAACTGGTACAGAAGAAGAGAAGCTAGAAGTTGGGATACAACTCGAGATTGTCAGTCAACATGCTTGTTTAACTGCTGCTGTAAGTAGATTTACATTCACAAATGAAATATCAGCGAGTAAATACCATAAAATTCCAGGCATACCCATGGTACTATATAGTTGATAAAGATATTGGTGAGGGTAAAAGAGTGGTAGATATCTGGGTTCCATGGAAAGGATGGTAGCTTACGTTATATATGCAGTATGTTGTGTGGCACGTGGGGGCGAAGTTACGTCGAGTTCAACCACCATCTCTTATTTTATTTGCCTAGTGCTAGAGGCCTCTTATCTAGCATGAATGACTATGAGGCAGATTCCACAGAACTTTTAGAAACTTATGGTTCTGCTGTTTAAGTGCGTTTCTCTGCAATACCTGACCAACTTTTTGATGTAGACTTCCTCATGAAATACATCGTAATTGGTACAGTACAACGGTTTCATGTATCCCTGTCTACGTTCATCTTACCTCCATATTCAGGGGAGGCTGGAACCGGAAAGTCTTGTCTACTACACCACTTCATCCACAATTCATGTCTGCATTGCCTACTTGACGTAACCGTGCACTTCTGACATTCCAACGTAGTTAAGGACCACTCGCAACATACGATTGGCGTCGAGTTCTCTAGCCGTACCGTCAGACTTGGAGAAAAAAGAATAAAACTCCAAGTAAGATCGAACCAGCTACTGGCATTCGAACATCTTATTATCCACAGCTTTGGGACACAGCGGGCCAGGAGAGATTCAGGTTCGTCATACATTGTCCTACTCAGTATTTCATTGTTTTTATGTTGTCAATCCGGTAGATCAGTCACTCGGAGCTATTACAGAGGGGCAGCAGGTGCTATCCTTGTTTATGACATCACAAAGTTCGTAACCCTCGCAAGAGCAACCAACCTCATGATTCTAACAGAAAGGTAGTCGGGACTCGTTCAGAAATTTATCCCAGTGGCTTGCGGATGCTAAAGCCCTTGGTAGCCCCCACTTGGTATCGGTGCTTGTTGGTAATAAAGCTGATCGAGAAGAGGATCGCGAGGTTGAATGGGCAGAGGCGAGTAGGTGGGCAGCAGAGAATGGTATGTCAAACCTCAGCTACCCACGAAGGTTGATATAACCTAGAACGCCAGACGTGCACTTCCTAGAAGCATCTTCGTTGACAGGAGATAATGTCGAGGCCCCTTTTCTTCTGGCGGCTCGATCTATCCTCCTTTCAATTGAATCCGGGGTCCTTGACCCAGAGAAAGCGGGCAGTGGTGTCAGCTACGGCGATAGGGCTCTCAGAAGAGTCAACAGCTCGAGTCGGCTCAGCTTTGGCAGCCTAAGCGGAGGACGCAGAAGAGGAACCGTCAAGCTCAAGGTGAAATCATGGGTGCCTGGTGGCAAATGCTGCTAGCAGGGGACTTCCGACTACGCCTGTCCTAATCAAAGCTCAGACAAATCTACGACCCCCGACTAATCCCCACTATAGTTGCCTTGAGTGTACATTTTCATCTACCCTTATTTTACTCAAGCTCATACCCGCACGTCCCCCGATACCATACTCCACTAAGACCCACGTGAGTTTCTTACTATAGCACCTCGTGTAACCTCAGCTCACGAGCCTGAGTCGTCAGTCACACGCTCCTTACCAGTGAGCTGCCATATATAGAGCCTTCGTAATCGTTGTTTCAGTCATTGGATAATGTGTAAACTGACTGGTTTATGGTCTTGCGTTATTTATATTGCTATTGCCTTGTGGGTTCCCATACGAAATGTGAGCTTCCCCGCCCTTCTTGTGCTAATCTTCGGGGTATCCCATATCGTCGCTGCGTCACCAGATCCAGTCACGAATATTGTTCCCATTGGGGTTTTGCGGTTATTTTACGCAAACTTGCTGCGACCTGTCATCCCACCCTCGGCATCAGGTGCTACGTTGAAACTCCCGCATGGCGTTATCCAATCAAATGACCAAGTCGTTACAGGATTCTTGATTTTCGGAAGTTTGTCGCTCGTGGACACGTATCGCCCTATAATCGAAGGGTGGGGTGGACCTTTAACCTTCCTCTCACCTACTTTCTTTCCATCATGCCTAGCTGGCCACTCGTGATGGATGATGAGTAGAACCGTGCCGCCCACAGGTATGCAGCGCTTCAGTAGCATTATCTCAGCCTCAGGTCCTTTGGGGCCCAACAGCGCTACACGACCCGATTTCCTCTTCCGCATATCAAATGCTCACACCAGTCTAGGATCTTCTAAGTCTTCAAGCACAAGCTCAGTGCCAGCTAAGCCAAATAGCTCAGACGCGTTATCGGCAAGTAATAATATAACGGTGTACAAGTACCACCCTGATATCGATCTCTGTTTCCAGTCCAGCGTCAACCCTGGATCAATATCTACAGAAGTGACTTCTCTTTTGTCGATGTCCTCAAGCCGATTGACCTCTTCAAATACAATCACTCCTTCCTCGAAACCAAGCATCCTTCCACCTGCGGCAACACTTAATCCTCCACAATTACCAAACACGTTAGTAGCTTAATGACCTCCGACTAGCTTCTAATAACCGCGCAACAGGATGTCCACTTCGGCAACCCCGTCCAAAAGTCCTGTCAAAGATGCTACAACAACATCGGGTCCTAATCCTCCGCGGCCGACGAACAGCCCCCCTTCGAACAATTCTCCTACAACGACTCCCCCCCCTGTAAACACTCATAGTAGTACTCAGTCACACGGCCCATCTTCCACCTCCAGAACTAGATCCGCAGATATACAGTCCAACGTACAGTCCCCTAGCCCAAAGCCTCCAGGTAGTTTGGTAGTGCCTAAAACAACTACAAGAACAACCAGTGAGTATTTGGCTCTACTCAACTGCGACCTCGAGAATGATTCTTGCCAAGTTGAAACGTCGAAGTCCACACCAACAATAATAACCAGCACCATCACCGACGAACCACAGACCACTTTGTCTAGTCCTGTCGCGGTATCAGTCATAGACCCCAACAACGGGATAGTCAGCTTCACGACTCCAGCCATCGTAACAGTGCTCAGCACTTCCACCGAACCCGATGGCGAACTGGTCACCTACACTCATGTCGTCGCTAATCCCACAGGTTTTCAACATGATCAAGCGGCCTCGGGCACTGGGTAATGAACCAATCAGCTATATGTAGTCCGAATCGGCAATCTAACTCTTCAATGTATAGCTTTCTCGCCAATCATGGTGCTGTGGCTGGCGTGTTCGTAGTCGTGGGCATTGTTACCTGTGCGGTGGGAGTTTGCCTCGCCTTCTTCCTCCGTCGACGCCGTCGACGCGAACGCCGCCGACGTTGGCTTGCGAGCATTCAACAACCCATGCATTCCAACCCCTTCGAAGATCCTTCCAATTCCCCACAGATGAGGAACATGAATACCAGCCGTCAAGCAATCAATTGGGATGGAGGTTCCCCATTCCTCTTTGGCGACCATGCGAGACGAACGTCCATACAATCATCGAACGACGCTGCTCCTCTTATGCATGCTGGGCATCCAAACAGTCCAAGAAGGGTCCCTGTACCGATCCACGACATCTTAGATGAGCCTGTGCCTAACATAAGTCTTGGGCTTGGTACAGGATATGGCCGTACATTCGCCAGCAACTACCAGAACAGGGCGCCATCTTTAGCCCAATCTAGCCCATCGATCTACCCAGCCAGTCTTCCTCCTTCGGGTGATAGCGACACTAACGATACCGGTCAATCCCCTGCCACAGAACACTCAATAAAATCCCAATTTAGGAGTATTCTGGAAGGTGGAGCTGTCCCACCTCCAAGGCCCCCCCGATCACATCTCCGGCGTAGTGTAACTAAACCTTTTGAGACGTATCCCATCACTCCTCCGACGTCCGTTTCCTCGCATACATCTCTGAATCCTCCGAGCCCTATTCTCGATCAAATAAAGCTTGTGAACAGGAGGACCCTGCTTGATGTAAAGAGCTAAAACTATACTCTAGTAAAACGGCTACTAACTTTTCCACGCAAGGTCCGCCCTCGCCCAAGCCACGATACATTTACACAAGAAACTTGATCACGATACAACTTATGGTAGCCTTTCGGTATATCATAAACCCACCCTACATGTTTTCAACCTACAAATAAACAAGCTACTATGCCTTGCCTGTCACTGAGTATGAATGCGCCCTTCTACTCTCAACCTACAAATAAACAAGTTACTGTCCCTTACCTGTCACTGAGTACGTGTACGCCCTTCACTGCATTTAGCCGCTCGTAGTGCTTTTGTGGACGCCACGAAACCATAACTCTGTATGTCCATTAGGTCAAACTCTGAACGAAGCCAATGCTGGACAACTAACGTTTGCGGCATTGTGAAGAACATTAGCCAGACCGCCCTCTGGAGAAGTTGTGGCAATGGCATCCTTGACCACAATGCAGTCGTAGCCTCGGAGGTAAGCATCAATGAGGGTGCTCAATACGCACTTGATGTCCGTCGTTCATACGTGCCGTCAATCGCTTTACTCGTCTTCAACTCGGAAAAACGCACCTGGTCGGCATTCACGCCACCGAAAAGGAGCGTTTTAATACCGTTCTCTTGGAGGAATAGATCCAAAGCGGTTTGATACCCCCAGAGGCCACTCATCCTTTGAGTAAAATTCTAAGCCGTCCAACGCCTGATTTGTGCCGCTTCTCACCTATTCTTATGAATCCAGAAATCGGTGCCGGCTTTTTGCCCCTGCAGATACTCGTCCTGAAGAGGCCCATATAATTCTGAATTGCGCTCTCCGCGCATTAAGAGCCTGCCAAAATTATGGGGCAAAGGTGACCCAAACCCCCCAGTGGTCTTACTGAAGGCGCGAACAAGCGCAGGGGGTATAGTCTTGAGCTCATGTTCAGTAAGCCCCCAGTTACTACGAAAAAAAAAAAAACTCATTATTATCGGGAACGGCCCATTGCGGACTAACGTACACCCAAAGTATCTTGATACCTAAAGATCGCAAAACAGGGACTGTCTCCATTAAAGGGTTGACACAGTCAAGCCCGGTTGGATGGGTTCTAAGGTCCGGATGAAGAAAATAACTAGAGTTTCTTTATTATTGATGTAGTGTGTATCAACATATGAAGAGGCGAACTTTTGCATATCAATTATGACCATGGCAGTCGACATAGTGTTTATCCTAATGATGCGTTTCGCTTCCACTTCCACATCTATTTGGTCGGCTGTGAGTGGAGGGAGATCGGTGTTTCTATTGTTAGACAGCGGATGGGTACGAGATATGTCCACGAGCCCTGAAGGGTATTCTACCCAGAAGGAGCCACTAGCTCCGTACTGCGTTGGAGTGGAGACGAAAGGACGAGATGACATTGGGAAATCAGGACGGTCATATCAAATCAGCATGTTCGTGTATATAAGACAAGGGGGTCTACAGTGTCTAAGCTCCCGCGACATAGATATTCCATGAGAATGGATGCAGCGGCGTGGGAGCAAGGTATAATGAATCTATCATAAACGCCGTAATTAAGATAGTACAAAAATATATCGTGAATGGCTTTTGTCCATAGTCCAAGATGAGCGCGCTGCGTAGAAAAAAAATGCAAAAACGGACATCGGCAAGAAGTAAAATATGTGACTCGTAGGAATATCTCTGGAGCGGAATATGTGTATACCGGGCCTGAGTGGAATTTTCTTTTTCGTAAATTACGATTCCCGAGAAACCTGACTGGCGGCATCTGAGATGTTCCGAACCTGGGAAACAAAGGACTGTGAGAAATATACCAAAAAAAAAGATTACTGAGCTTACACCCAACACACGCCTGGAATAATCTTCCTCATCCTTGAGATCCCTTTCCGAAGCGCGGTCCGTGTCTGTGTTCATTCTTTCCTGTAATCCTGGGTCAAGCCGAAAATCTCCTACAGGCCGCGAGGGATCAGCGGCAGGAATGGGAGTGGCTGGGATAGGTGCATGGGAAATAAAAGGTGTTCTCGAAGCGTCTGAGAGTCGGAGTGGATTTCGGGGCGGAGGGCTAGGGGGGCCTGCGATAGGCGTGAGTGGTGGGGAGGACGGTTCAGTACGATAGTATGAGGCAAGGAGAGGTTCATAACTATTTGCAACGGGAGAGTGTGAGAGGCCTATGACGCGGTCTCCACTGCTGTTTGAGTTGCGATCGCGATTGAAGAAAGCGACAGGAGGTGGGTTATTTGTAGAAGAGGTAGCTCCTACTGGGTTTGAAGCTGCTGAGAGGTAATCTTGATATGGGTTGAAAGGGTCCGGTACTTCATCTGGATGAATTGAGTCCATATACGCTGATGTACGCGCCCCGCTAGGTGCAGAGCTGGCAAGCCCAGAACTAGAATGATGGCGCATCTCAACATCGGGAGAGCCGAATCTGGATCTCGGGTTACTATCGTCATGATAGGGATTTTCATCGTCGTCCAAAGGAGTTCTGTGGAAACCGGCGGCGGCAAGTGTGGCGGAGACGGCGGTATCATGTTCTAACCGTCGCGTGCGACGACGTCGATGAACGGCAAACAATATCCAGAGCAGGATGGATGCTGCTGCAAGACCTACGACGACAAATACACCTGCTACTGCGCCAGTATTACTGAAGAAACTGGGATGAAATAGACTGAGAATTGTAAGGGGGATGTGAAGTTGCAGAACATACGAGTTTTTTTTTGAGCCATTAGTATTAGGGCTGAGAGTCTGATTTGCGCCAACGTCGGTGACGGTAACGACGCGTCCATCGCTGGCGGTGGAGGTGACGACGGAGACAATGGTGGACGGGCTTGTCGTTGTTCTATTGGTTGTGACGTAATTATTAGGTAATTTGAATAAAAAGGGAAACATACATTATTGTCGGCCCGGTTGGTCCCGAGGTCGTTAATGGTGGTGGGACGTTGGGAGGAGTGGACGGGCTGGTTGGTGGTGGTAGTGGCGGTGGTGGTGATGTTGATGGCGGTAGTGATGGTGGCAATGTTGTCGACGTAGAGGGTGGGGTGGGAGTCGAAGCTGTGGGTGGCTGGGAAGTTGGGGAAGTTGGTGTTGGTACACTCGTTGACGAAGAGGTGGATGAACTGGATGACGTGCTTGTAGAAGTGCTAGAGGAGGTGCTGGAAGAGCTGGAAGAACTGGAGGAGGACTGTGTGGTCGACGTTGTAGAAGAGGACATGGTAGGTGTCGTCGAAGAACTTGAAGTTGCTGTAGAAGACAAAGCCGACGATGAACTGGGATCAGACTGTTGAGAAAACGGGGATACTCCGTATAAGTGAAGCTTACGATGGAGATGTTGTAGTAGACGAGGAGCGCAAAGTCAAGGACGGTGATGAGGAGAACGAGGAGAACGAGGAGGAGAACGAGGAGGAGAACGAGGAGGAGAACGAGGAGGAGAACGAGGAGACGGAGGTCGCGGTCATGAGAAGAGTCAAGAACGTAAGTTACGGCGATGACATGCACGGTCTGTTACTTGCCTGATCCAGATTGGCGCTTGACAATGACAAAAGCCGTCAACAATGTTTTCATCGGCGCATGCGACTCCAACTGTATCCTCCGTCACGTGGCTTTTTTATTACTTACATGATGACTACCAAGGTCGCTTCCATCCCTCACGAACCCCCTCCGTCGTTTGCTCCTTACGACCCCGAATTCTTCCTATCTAGCAATGGAGATACCGTCTCTCATGATCACCATTTGAATGAAGACGGTCGGTACAATATGCTATCACTCTAAGCTGCGACTCAGCTCCATTTTTAGGTGAAGCTTTATATCGCTTCTTATTGGCACAGTCTGCTGCAAACCCGCAACATATCCTATACTGTGGAGGTACTCACCCAGAACTACGTACTCGCCGCGTCACACGCGTAGTCAACGGTCGTACAGAATATCATACAGAGACGTATACCGAAACAATCATAGATTTCTCCTTCTCGATAGACCTCACAAACCTCGTGGCTCTAGGTCCCATCCATTGGTCATTCGAAGATTCCGAACCTGCCTACCGCGGGCTCATGGTTCGCCAGGTTCAAGCCCCTGACGGTAGACGAAAGGCTACGACACAAGAGACAGCCAGTTTCAAGGACTGGGAGCACAAGCGTGCAGCAAATGGATTTCCACCATGGGCCAGTAGAGATGGAACGCAAAGGCTTGATCATCTGCAGTCGTCCCAAACTTTACGACAGTGGGCAGATGAATACTGCTCCAGCCCGAAACTTCTCAAAGAATTTGTGTACGAAAAGGTGACTTCCATTTTAACCCATTCCTCACGCCTGGTTTTCTCATTCTTGCCATTGCTGCCCAGTTCGTGCATAATTGGAACATGCAAGCACTGGAGCAGGCTATCCGAGGAGCCATCGCGGAGACCCAATATCGAGGCCATGTCAACGTCGAGTTCCGTCTGAGTGCGACTAAAATCTTCATTAGAGCGGATAACCGGCTTTCACGCTTACTGTCTAAAACCTTCGTCAAAGTACTCTTGATAATCTTTCTTATTTATCCGTTTATCTGGCTGTTCAAAAGGTACCACTCGCGGGGTGGCGGACGTTGGGAAGTTTGTGGTGGCGCATACGCTCTCAAACACCTTGAACCTTTAGATGCACCCGAATGGGAAGCCTACGGAGACGGTGATGGTCAGCTACACGCCCCCCCGAGGATGATCGAGACAGAAAATGGGAGGGTGAGATTGTACGGCTTACGTGAGGGCGAATGGTTTAGACGATGGGAAGATGTGATTAAACGGTCTGTCAATACCCGGCTACAAAGCTCAGAGCCTATGGGAAATGTGGATGACGGTCCAGTCAACCCGAGAGAAGCCCTTGATGGTTATATGTCGCCCGGGGATGCTGGTTATATGTCGCCTGGGGATGCTGGTTATATGTCGCCTGGGAATGCTCTACTAATAGATGGGTACGACGAGCCCAAAGTCAATACCAGCCACTTAAAGAAATGAGAATTGTCATCGCGGAAGCATTAATACATTACTAGTAACTCAGCAGCTAAACTTCATATTATCATGCCAGCCCCTGTTAAGATCGACTGGTCAAAGGTTGACAATCCTAACATTGTTCTGCAGCCTTTTGCTAGTCGACGGTCAGTTGTTTACGGAACCAAAGGCGTAGTCGCCTCTTCCCAGCCACTAGCTACTCAGGCTGGGTTAGAAATTCTCAGAAAGGGAGGCAATGCAGGTGATCGGTCACGGTTGTTGCTCCCATCTTCCCCGCTCTCACCTATTTTTCTGTTATCAGGGGATGCGGCAGTGGCGACTGCTGCTGCGTTGAACGTCACAGAACCAAGCAGCTGTGGCATAGGGGGGTACGTTTCCGCAATCAAGTTGAATATGATATAAAGGACACCCCTGCCTGACTAGGTTATGCCAGTGATGCTTTCTGTCTATTTTATGACGCAAAGACAAAAAAGGTAAAGGCTCTCAATGGATCTGGACGTTCTCCAACAAGGCTATCCTTGGAGTATGCTCGTTCACGAGGATTTTCGGGTCGCATACCGCTCATTGACCTCAACTCGGTTACCGTGCCAGGTAGGACTTTCTTCAATATTAACGTGAAACTGAAATTTCAGTCAAGGGGCGGCGGCCGCTTGGGTGGATACCATCAGAGAGTTTGGCAGTGGAAATGTCTCCCTCGCAGATGTTTTGGAGCCAGCAATCAGGCTAGCGGAGGAGGGGTTTGTTTTCTTTTCTAAATCAAAGCTGGAATATTCTATTTGACTCCTTTTGGGCAGAGTCCCTGTTTCTGAAATTCATAGCTTTGCGGTGCGTTTGATGCTCACCCAAAGGGTTCACGGCAATGACACCATTGACAGTGGCAACAATCTGAAGTCTGTGAACACATGCTATGTGCTATGTGCACAAAGTGTATTCATCCCCCTTCGTTTCTTTTTTTTCAGGAGCGCATAAAAAACGCCTCACCAAACGGTGGAGAAATGCTGCTCAATGGCAAAGCGCCTTTGCCTGGTCAAGTCATGAAGCTTCCCAATTTGGCAAAGACTTTGCAAGAACTTGCAACACATGGCAAAGACGGGTTCTACAAAGGCCGAATCGCTCAGGCCATCGTCGACGTTATCCAGAGTAAGGGTGGGGTCATGGAATTAGAGGACCTTGCGAAGCATGACTCCCAAATCGTTGAACCCATCAGTTACACGTACGGGGGAGAAGTCACTGTGTACGAGGTGAGCTGAAGTTTATATTTATAGTTTCTGGTTTTTCGTTGAAGTACACCATAAGTGCCCTCCGAATGGACAAGGTAGAGAGCATCACAGGCATCTGGTGGATAGCTAATGTACCTGCGCCTGCATAGGAATTACTGCACTGCTTGCTCTTGGAATCCTCGAGAGCATACAAGAACAAGGGATCTCAAAACCTCTCGACCAAATGGTACACAATTCACCAGAATACCTTCATACCCTGATAGAGGCCTTGCGGTATGACTTGCCCCAGTTGGCTTGGATAAGCATCCCTTACAATATTTTTTCAGGCTTGCCTTTTCTGGTACCTGTTCGCATTCTTATGGAAGTGGACGTCGCTAAAGGAAGTCCAGACAGCGAGTGGCATGTGACAGACCCAGATGTTGTGCATGTTCCCGTCGACGATCTGTTGAGCAAAGTATGGTCCAACGCACCTCCGCTCTGCACCCCCAAGTTTAAATAACTTTAGGCTTACCTAGTGAAACGAGCAAACCTCTTTGATCCAACAAAGACTAACCCTCATGTTGTTCACGTAAGTCGCCTTCTCAGACACGTTCTTGACATGCTTGTTGTCTCACAGGTTGTAGGGAAATCCAGCAAATTCTTCGGATACGGTGTATTTCTCGGGTAAGCTGTTCTCTCATTACGAGGCTGGGTTCATAATAACTGACCTATGAGAAGTAACGGACCGATGGGGAAATGCGTGTAGTTTCATCCAGAGTAATTATACAGGTCAATATCTACCTTTCTAAACACAGCAGTACAGGGGCTGACTATCTACGTTCCTAGGGTTTGGTACTGGAGGTAGGAATGATGTTGTTACACGACGATTAGAAATTTAAACCATGAAAAGCGATCCCAAAGGGTTGTGGGTTCACGCTGCAGAATCGTGGTTGTGGGTTTGTTTTGGATGAGAAACGTCCCAACTGCTTGGAGGCACGATTCATGATGCTCCGAGATTTCCAGATTTGTGCTCATAACACTTTAAAGGGAGGAAAGAGACCATACCACACGATAATTCCCGCCTTGGCAACACGTGGGCATGGGCTGTTTTTAAGCTATGGCGTTATGGGTGGTTACATGCAGGTACCAAAGACTTACTTTGTTATTCCAGGAGAAACTTATTGCGTTTCGAAAGCCGCAAGGACATGTGCAAGTTTTGCTGAATATCTTGCGAGGTTTTACGGTCCAAGCGGCACTCGATGCACCACGATTCTGTATCTCGTCTGGAATGCCAGACGCGCGTCAAGGTTCACAAGCTGGGGATTTTAACAGCCAAGTCTTTTTTGAAGAGGGTATTTCTGAAAAGACGGTAGCCAAACTCCGTGGTATGTGCTTTCACAACTTAACGAAAGAAGGTACTCAGAGATAGCAGAGATGGGACACGATGCTCATTCCGTTAGTGGATTCGCTCGGGGAATGATGGGGCGTGGGCAGGTTATTCAGAGAGTGGAGGATAATAACAGTAAAACACTAGTATGGGCGGCTGGATCTGACCCAAGAGCAGACGGGCACGCAGCAGCACAGATATGATGGTGGCTTAGGCTCATGTGCTGCCACTTCGACAGCCATTCCACCACATAAAGTACCAATAATACTGCATTAACTTACAAATGTGGTTCGTTGAATAGGAGCAAAAAATCGGGATCGAAGTATGTAAAAATGGTGAAGCATTCAACGAAAGTATGTATCAAATGAATGAACAGGCCCTTGGAAAGAACCGTCGGACGTCGGTACACAGTCCTTTTTGTATGGCGTGGAGTAGACTGTAAATGTATGTGAGTATTATGTTAACACGAACGAGCGGAAGACTAGGTAAAGCGGGTAGGTAAGAGGAGCAACGTAATGAATCAGCGTAGCCACATATATCAAGTAAGTCTATGTAGTATACGCGCCGGTCGTGCGATTGCCAGTTGTGCATGGGCCTGCGAAAGGGACCGTGCTTTCTCGAGTTCTCGCGACTGAAACGTCTCATATTCTGACACTTCCTCGCCCTCCAAAAGTGCGAGTGCTGTTTCCAAGTACCAGATATTTTTCTTGATGAAATGTACAACAACAGTGCCGCCAACTCGTTTGCCTTCGTAGCGTTTACGCCGGCCTTCTCGATGAGTCCACGCATATTCAGGAGTCATTGGATTTCCTATAATTGTCAACTTAGTTAATGGTAAACTTGGCCAAAAAGGACAGTTACCTTCACGAATCGTCGACATCTCGCTTCCTTCCACTAAAGCTTCGACACTGTGCTTGATAGAAAGTTCAGGTAACGGTGGTGTGTATCGGACGCCGAAAGTCGAAACACTGGAGTATGCCCACGCGGCTGGTGTGGGCGGAGTGCTGCCTCCCACAGTATTTGTTGGTGATGTTAACATCTCCATGAACGTCTTATCAATGTAGCTCATCATGCCGCGCCTAACACGAGTTGCTTCTGATGGATACAAGAAGCCATGTGCGTACCTTACAAAGATGCAAAGATAAATGACGAAATTCGCGCCGTTAAAACATCGGGAATAACGTACACTGTTCCGGAGCGTGGATGATCATAGATCCAGCATCTTTCACTTACCCACCGTACTTCGTTTGATCGTGGATGTAACTTCATCCACTTTGCAGTTTGCTTATCCTCCGCGCCCTTCGTGAATCCTTTTACAGCTGGGTCCTTGGCGGCCCAATCTACCAGGCTCCAGCTAAGCGCATAGAGTTCCCCCGCCATGAATTTATGCAAACGGTTGGTGACGAGATAGCCCCAGTAGATCAAAGGGTCATCAACAACTTGTGGTACAGATGTTGTAGCCAGAGAATGGTACGATACACCTTCTGCAGATAACGCAAGACTAGTCGCTGATGTATTTTTGGGTGGTGATGAGGTATCTGTTTGTGGCATCGAGGGGAATTGAGGTTCGTGCTCATGGTGAGAACGCGGTTGAGTATGAAGTTCCACCCGAAGGCGAGTTTCAAGCTCGGCAAGCATCACGAAAGAATCGTCATCCACTTTGACAACGAAATCAGGTCGAACCCATGACTGTGGAGTTTCAAGACGCTGATCCTGCCATGCATATATACTATCATGCGGCGCGAGTAACGGGGGTGACGCTGTGTGATTAGAGTATGAGAACAGGGGCGGAGACACCGTGTCATTGAAATAAGGGGGTGGTACCCAAGCGTTGATAGCTGCCCAAGAGAAGAATGTATGGGTTTTGCCACTGTTCATGTTTTCTGTAATCGGAAGGATGATGATATCGTTATACGCTGTGAGATGAAAGATGTGCGTTAGCATGATCAGCGGGAGTCCCGACCATTATTGAAGGCAACATACTTTCCATTTCCAGCTTAATCCGTTGTTCCCAATCTTTCCGAGGTTGTCCCAGTATGAAACGAACTACAGTCCTTGAGGTGCCAATGCCTTCGTCTCCTTCGATCGCTCCGTTTCTGCTTCGCCAGTGGCTTGCCCAACTCGTTCGCACTAGCATCCGCCGCTCAAAGCTTGCGTCTATAGAAAAAACACCTATGAACAGACCCGCGGGAGCTAGATTATCCAAATCTGCGGGCGGGAATGGTTGGGATTTTGATGAGGAGTCGGTAAGATGATACGATGATGAGGGGTATGAGTCGAATTGGGAAGTCAAAGAAGGATTTGAGCAATATGCCCGCCATGGAAGAGGTTCTTTGTCGGGGTTAAGAATATAAATTAGCAGAAGCGTAAGGAAAATCGCAAAGATTGAAAGCAATATGAGAGTGAGGACCTGCACTAAAGTTAGAAAGTCGAAGATATTTAGGGAAAACCAATACTGACAATAGTTATGGGTTGACTGGGAAAAAAAGGATGGCGAACTAGCCGCTTGGTCCATTTTTTCAAGAATCGGACTATTTTTCCTCCCCTCCTTCGGCGACGACGAGACACAGACCACCAACCGCGTCTATTCTCTCTCCACGAGATATTCCTATTCCGCAGCAGGTGGGGAGACTCGCTTTCAGTGTCTGAAGTACACGACGAGGACGCATTAGAGGAATAGAACTGAGGGAGAGGCGATGTCGAGCGGGAGGGGATGGGGGTCGAGGCTGCTGTAGATGATAACGAGGTGCGGCCTGACTGGAAATGAGGTGGAAACAGGAAGTCGGTTCTTGGCGCATTCGAAGCACCCGCTAGTTGTATCCTTGTTCTGCCATGTATTCTATCTGAGTCTGTGCTAGAAGCGCTGTCGTAGCCGTCGAGTAGAGTAGAGTGCGGTCTGCGAGTGTTACTTGCTGGTGGTCGCAACATACTCGCTGCAAACGCCATGCTGATCGATTACTTAGCCTTTCAGATGCTTGTAAAATATCCTGCCGGTCCCGCCTGTCGCACTCGAGCTTGCCTGCGCCGTTGTCTATGTCACTGAGAGTGGTTTTGGTTTTGCTCAACGTCCCTTGCGTCCATCAAATAAAAGTTGACACGTGATTACTTTTACACTGCCTCGTTTAACTTAATAGATACCCTGGCCATACACTTTTTTCCAACTGGGACGAGCTTTCATTGCGTCCCAAAATGCACCAAGTTTGCTGTGATTGATCGTAGCACCCTGTTCATTCTCCACTTGGAAGTTCCTCGCCAACGCAAATCCACCGCCAATGTGATTTTCCAATTTTCTAATAACCGTATCTCCGTCGTCTTCAAAGGCGCCTCCTGCAAGTTTCACCAGCCTGGTGATCCAACTTGCAAGATGTAGGTCTGCAATGGAAAGTTGATCACCTGACGAAGATAGAGCTTGAGTCATCTGCAAGGGAATCGAGTTGGCGCACCGAGTGAGTAAGGTCCAATGATCTCTTCATCAATTCTTGCTATGAGATTTTTTAGCCCTGTTTCCCATGCCGTCCGCGCCATGGTGTAAAATTCTGCCCTCTTATCTTGTGCCTCTTTATCTAGTTGTGCGATACTCTTGTGCCCGTGTTGCATGACTGTTATAAACACATCTACCTCAGCTTTCTTCTCATGCCAGAAATTTTTGGTCTTCTCGGACACTCGTAAAATTCCTTGGTCAGCTTCAGAGATGTATCGAGTAAGAGCTTGATGTTTTCCAGTCAAGAAAGGCAAAATATCGTCCGACAGGTTCTTCAACGCATCATCGTCGCGAGCATTAACAAGTTTCAGATGATTGGGATTTCCGTCTTCAGAATGGAGATAACCAATAATAGTCTTGCTTTTATTAGCAAATGCAATCGTAGCTGGGGCAAGCGCTGGTGCTGGTGCAGCAGAGGTTGTGTTGGTGCGTGACGTGGCTGACCGGGACTTGTCAAGGAACTCGACGATTTTCTAAATGAGTGGTTAGATAAATAAGGCTACGCCAAGTGATTCGCCATTGACCTCAGTATCCGTGACTGCTTTATATCGGCTCTCTGTATCCTCCGCCAAAGTATTTTCCAACGGCACGACAAGAGTAGGAACCGTTGCTATTCATACAGTGAGTATCCTGAGAACGATGTATTGCTGGCCACGAGCCTTTTGGATTCAAGCGAAGAAAAGTGGGGTCGAAATGATCCCCCTTGCCTTGGCTATATCAGCAAATGAAATATACATATTGGCGCGATGAGTTACTGAGGTCGACCTGCTTTTTGTCGATTTCATCAGGACCATACCCCTTCTCCTCACTTAACCAAGCTAATTAGAGTACGACAGTAGGAGATCAGAGATTTCTAGCTTACAGGGTCAAGAAGACTAGGTGTTTTTTTAGAGATACAGAACAGCCGAATAGATGCAGACTCACCTGCCGCGCACCAGATTGATGTTGGATAATGGTAAAGGACGGCCTTTGGAATCGCGTTGGACATGATAGAAAACCGCGGTCGATAAGATAAGAAATTAAAGGAGAATATTATCACGTGGTGCTATTAAACCCATCGAACTTACTGGAACTTGTTGTTTAAGTTTAGGTTTAACTTGTACTACCATAATGGCTGCGCTTAGGTATCATCAGTTTTTTTTCTTCAATCGAAAGAAACTTGGACTCATGTTTTTGCTTTATAGGCATGAATTTTACGAAACAGACGAGTTCATGACCGTTTCTATCTTCGATCGTGGCGTAGACCCAGCGACAGTTACAGTCGACTTTGAGCCCAGAAAGGTGTGCCTTGTTTTTCTCTGCTGTGAGATCGCTTAGCTTAGCTTTCTACTTCAGCTACACTATAAGCATGCAGAAAAATCATTGGTGCTTGAGCCATTGAAAGGTCAGATTGATCCCGCCACAAGCGCTTACACCGTTGGGAAAGTGAAAGTGGAGGTTCGCCTGGCCAAACTCGTGCAAGGCAGATGGGGAGCACTCATAGGAGACAGTCCTGATCGTATGCTATTATTCCCCTATATCACCGGTTCTGTCGACTTACGGTCTACCACTAGCACTAGTAGAACGCCCGCCTTCATCCACCCCAGCGGCCGTCAAAAAAGTGCAAAACAAGAAAAACTGGGAGGGTATCACAACTGACATTCTTACTGGTGAAAAGGAGAGGACAACGGAAGAGGATCCTAACGTTGGCGGCGATAGCACACTCAACTCCTTTTTCCAAAAGATCTTCGCTGACGCCGACGAGGACACTAAGCGTGCCATGATGAAGAGCTATGTGGAAAGCGGCGGTACTTCCCTTAGCACGAATTGGGAAGAGGTGAAGAAGGCCCCAGTGGAAGTCAAACCACCCGCCGGTTCTGAGTGGAAGAAATGGAACTGATCTCAAGCAAGGAGAGAAGACAGGTTGTATCATATCTAGCATTTTGCCACCATATTACTTTTGCAAGTTTTTTTTCAATGAACTATATACATCGTAAGCCTCGCATGTTTGCTAGTGACTGTCGGATCAAACATTTGTGTCTAATGTTACGTCTTACCCTTATTGTTGCTGCCACTTCATCCAACGGCATAGGTCAACATGGAAGTTTACCGTGGCGTCTGCCTCGTGAGCTGAGTTATTTCAGCAAGGCAACAACAACCGCGCCTGATGGAAAGATAAACGCAGTAGTGATGGGCAGAAAAGCATGGGAGAGCATCCCAACGAAATATCGGCCTTTACCCAAACGCGTTAATGTTGTGATCAGCCGTAACCCAGACATCGTGCTGTACGTGCTGGTTATCCTTCATTGATCGGTGGGGAATGCGACTGACACGCATGTTTTCTCAGTGAGCCATCGAAAGACGCGCCTTCATATCTTCATAACAGCCTCGTCTCAGCGCTACGGTATCTGAATGGCTCTGATTTGGCAACTAAGCCACTACATAAAACATTTATCATAGGAGGGGCATTCGTATACGCCGAGGCTCTCGCCCTTTCACCCTCTTCCTCTCAAGCTTTCGTGGACCGCGTTTTGATGACGCGTATTATCTCTCCGGAATTTGATTGCGACGTGTTCATTCCTGATTTCCTGAATGACGCAAAGGAAGGAGCGAACTGGAAAAGGGCGTCACACAATGAATTTGAGGAATGGGTAGGATTTGATGTGCCCAAAGGTATACAGAATGAAAACGGAACCCAGTACGAGTTCCAGATGTGGACAAGAGAACCATAGCGTAGAATTTATATCATATCAACTGCTTGCTGCCAGAAGTTCTCTCCTTTACTGTAAATCTATCCTCTTGTGAAGGTTTATCCCTGGCGCTTCAATAAACGATGTAAGATGTTTTCTCATGCGAAGTATCATGGACATACTTGTTTGTGCTTGGGACTTTTTGAGCATACGACATAGACATATCCTTTTCTCCTAACAATACTACATCCGTCACACATGACCTTGACGGATGACCGCACTTTCATTCCCCTCGACAGGTCGGGTAATTTTGAGCCTCCAGAACAGATGCGTAGTGGATGAAGAGAGTGCTGAGGAGATGGGGCGCCTCGAAGATTCAGTGCGAAAGGTCTACGCAGGGCACGAAGCATGTTTTTTTTTTGCGGTTGGATGGGTAAGAAATGCAAAGTTAAGTACAGTAACGTGATCAGCAGTGTTCACTTCATTTTCCTTTTTCCCTCTCCTCTTTGCCTTTGCTGCTGGAGAAGTAAAGGACTGATGACAATCAGAGATATTGGGGCTCCTCATCTTGGCGGAAAGCTTGCGGTAGCTCTGTTTATCGTGACTCTCTTTGCTTTTGTATCTGAAAGCCAATTAACCCAGGCATGTGCCTCGTTTGCTTTTTATCTGCCTGTCCAACAATCCTGACCCCATTCTTAATTGCAAGTACGTTCAAACAACGCTTGGTTACCGGCAACCATTCTTCCTATTGTGAGCCGCTGGTATCTATCTGGCTTGCAGCGTGCTAAATCTTTCGTCGAAGCTACCTCGTTCATTCAGCACTCACCATCATCTTCCCACTCCACATACTTTATCTTCGACTAGTCCATGCTGCTTCTTATTCTTCCCTCTGGAATAGCTTATCGGTCGCAATTAAGCATCACCTATCTTCCTCACGGCGCTCGGACCCGGAAAAATTCCCTCGTCTTTCTTTTCTCCGCCTAGCATTCGCTTGTACAGTTGGAATCACTCTTCCCGCTTTGCTTTGGTTCGCCGCTATATCCCTTGCAACGTACGTGATTGTTTACCTTAAGAAACCATGTTACTCAGCATGTGCGTAGTATTGGCGAAGTCACAGGCTAGCGTCTAAATCAACCCTCTCCCTCATAAACTGATATCCCCGCAGCTATATGGAACACCAATGCTTTTTTTGCCTATTTGATTTCCGTCAAGTTACTTGGACTCAAATGGGAATTTAGACGTCTATTGGCTGTATCGTTAGCCACACTAGGTGTTATCGCTGTTGTGTATAGCGGCACTACGGACAACGGACAGTCAAGTAAAAGAATGAACACTACAGATACCATACCATTCAGCATCAAGCCCAAAGCTCCACTCGTTGGCAACCTTCTGACACTCATCGCTTCGATTACATATGGACTCTATCAGGTACTTTATAAGATATATGCAGCACTACCCGGAGACCCGGAGGCCATAACCGAACATTTGTATGATCAAGTTACGAGCGACGAAACAGAGCCTGAAGCATTTGTCAGTGCCGTCGAGGCAGATACTAAATCGCCCCCATTTGGTCTTCATGCGAATTTCCTCACTACCTGTATCGGTCTCCTCACTCTAACTACTTTGTGGTTACCTATCCCAGTTCTTCACTATCTTGATGTTGAACCGTTCTTGGCTCCACCAAATGCACGGACTATTTTTGCAATCACAGGTATCGCATTGAGCGGAGTTATATATAATGCGGGTTTTATGGTGGGTGGTTTCGGCTCTTCGCGAGAATGCCGTTTATTTCGCTACAAATCTAGGTGCTTTTAGGCATCTGGGGCCCTATCATCACATCTGTCGGTAACTTACTCACTATCGTATTGGTTTTCATATCGGATGTCAGTCGTCTCGTGCTATATGATTTTGTGATACTCCGATTGACCGTAGGCCTTGTAGATATTATTTGGAGTTGGTCTTGAAGGCCTTACATTATGGAGCTTGCTCGGGTGCAGCATCATCGTCGCCGCTTTCAGCGTATTGGCGTATGACATGTTCAACGCAGGGTCATGAGATCCCATCTCGTGCTAATAGATACTCGTACATTTATCAGCCGTATTTTGGACGAGCATGTGCGACACCACCTGTACGGTCTCAATTAGAGTTAGAATCTGAGCACGCCACCACCAACCTACTCTCTGTTTGCTAGGCAAATGCTGGCACTATCAACGAATCATGTGCGAAGTCAAGCTGTGACTCTGGTTACACATGGTGAGCGGAAGCTGTGATTGATATCTCTTTAATTTTTAGCGTCCTGCTATTCGCTGATAATTACAGACTAGGCCGATGCACCTGGCTGAGGTGATAGCGGCCGAATCCCACATGCTTAGTATACCGGACCGCCAGGATCAACACCCAGGATTATCCTTATACGGTAATCCGTATAAATGTTGGTAACGCTTGGTGAATCTGCCAGCTATTAAATCGAGCTATTGCTGGTGTACACATGGTGATTTAAACCATCTGATATGGCGTCCACTTCCGTATCTTTGCTCTGCTGGCATCTGGTTCCGTTCCGTAATCGTGTATGCTGTGGCAACTTCCAGTATATAACCAAGGACTTTGACCCATGAAATCCCAGCTCTATAGCGGCGAAAAAAAAATCTCATAACAATTATCAATGATGCGCTTCTTCGCCTCCGTTCTCGCAGCGCTTGCGATTGCAACACCACTTTTTGCAGCACCTTCGCCTCTCCGAACCGTTGAAACTTTCGACGGAGAGACTACCGGCAGACACATCATTAAATTGAAGAGTGGCATATCGAAAACCTCTGTATTTAGCAAGCTCAACCTACACAAAGCCGTCACTCACGAATGGGAAATCATCAATGGTTTCGCTGGTGTGTATCTCCTTGAGACCTCCGTCAGACTCTAGATACCAATCGTCTCTTCATAGCCAACCTCGACAATGAGGTGCTTGAAGCTCTTCGTGCTTCTGATGATGTCGAGTCCATATCTGAGGATGGTATCATGCATACCTTCGTAACTCAGTATGTTTTTCATTTCTGTTCCTGTAGTTGGACTTACGCCGTCTGAAGGACTAACGCCCCTTGGGGTATTGCTCGTTTGAGCTCCTCAACCAGACTTGCCAACCAATCCCCAACGTAAGTCTTTGTCGCCGGGAGTTCAAAGTAAAACTCAATAATATCAAGTGCCCTTACATTCTCCTATACCTACGACGCTTCTGCTGGTTCAGGTGTTGACGTCTACATCGTCGATACAGGTTCGGTCCCAACTACTATCTCTTTCGATTGAAGCGCGCTGACTCTCCTTCACAAGGTGTATTTACTTCTCACGTAAATAGACTTCCACCAGTTTTGGAGCGGCGTCTGTACTAATAAGCGTTTAGTCCCAGTTCGGTGGTCGTGCTCGCTGGGGCGCTACCTTTGGTGGCTATGCGTGAGTTGTGCGGCCAGCATGCCTGACATCATAACACACTTTCCTTACAGGAGTGCTGATGGAAACGGTCATGGTACTCACTGCGCGTAAGTTTGGGTTCATGATATACCTGTTCTAGCAGCAATGACATTGATATTAAAATACTTTAGTGGTACGGTGGCGGGCAGCCAGTTCGGTGTAGCCAAATCCGCCAATATAGTCGCTGTCAAAGTCCTTAGTGATGCTGGGCAAGTCTCTTTCTGACCTCTGACCCTCGCAACAATTACTGACGACCTAGCAGCTCAGGCAGTGTCGCTGACATGTGGGTTTGAAGCACTTGCATAGAATGAATCTAACAACCCCCGTCTCCAGTGTTTCAGGCCTCAATTTTGTACTTACTCAGGCACGCGCTTCGGGTCGCCCATCCATCGTGTCGATGTCTCTAGGTGGCGGCGCCTCTACAGCACTTGATAGTGCTGTTGCAACGGTGCGACCATTGCATCCATACTAATACTGTGCTGACCTCATTCGATTATTCTAGCTTACCAGTGGTGGCGTTCATGTCGTTGTAAATATTATTTTTACATCCAGTCACCACTATTTCAACATCTACTCTTCTAGGTTGCAGCTGGAAATGACAATGCGGATGCCGCCAATACTTCTCCTGCTCGTGCTCCAAGTGCCATCACGGTTGGCGCTTCCACTATCGCTGACGCACGCGCATCCTTCTCCAACTTTGGGTCTGTTGTGGACGTCTTTGCACCTGGTCAAGATGTCATCAGCTCTTGGATTGGCAGTACCACTGTAGGTCTCCCAGTAGTGTTTCCTCCCATCCTTTGCTGAACATGTGCAATAGGCTACCAACCAAATTTCTGGAACCTCTATGGTGAGATTGTCTGTTGCTGGGCTGTCCCAACTTTGACTGATGGTCGAATAGGCTACGCCCCACGTTGCCGGTCTCGTCGCTTATCTAATTGGGCGAGGCAACAATGTATCGCCAGCCGCCATGAGTAATCTCGTCAAGTCTTTGGCTGTTAAAAGCGCCCTTTCCGGTCTTCGTATGTCTTTGCACACTTATTTGGCTATGTAGCTGACAAGTAGATAAAGCATCTGGCACAGCTAACAATCTAGCTCATAATGCCTGAAGCAATGAAGAGTTTGTCTCCCTTAGTTTGGAATAGTTACTAGTGAATCAGGTATCGCAGATGAATGTATTAAATCTCCTAAGTTACAACAATTGTGAAGTATGTCGTTGAATGTTATAGCTTTCGGAATTTGTTAGATGGCAACAAGGGAAATCGAGACCCGGTATATGGCAAGGCAGTTGCGTCAAGCATGATGAAAAGAATGGCTACAGTCGGGTAGCTGGGATGGGAGAGGCCACAGCAGACGGTTGCAGATGATAAAAGTGTGATAGCCCAACGGAGAAGCTTGTTCTCTGCATGGCAAACCACGTGACCTGTGAGGGCTCCTTAGTGCTTGTTAACTGGAGGAACAGAAGAGGTTGAGTATGGATTTAGACGGAAACGTTCCTATGTACTATGGCAATTAGTTATATTTGTTAAGCAGCAGTCTGCATTAGACTAGACAGCAAATTAGCGTATGAGATCGAATTGTTTGATGGCATCCACCTTTTCCGCTTTGCCTTGGTCATTTCTTTGCGCAGCGCGGCGCCATCTAAAGGTTTGAGCAGCTCAAATGCGCACAGAAGATCTTCAGAGACACTAAAAAGAGGAGTCAGTGAATGATCACTCGTCAGCTGAGAACATCCACCTCATGCACGCTCCATAATTGTCAAATTCTGTTGATGGTTTAAGAAGCTTGAAGGGAAGTTTGGCAAAGGACATACCACCACAATAATTAGGCGCGCTGAAGACCGTAACGAGAGTCCGATCGTTCCAGAACTCATAGCCATCTTCTACGACCATATGCGCCCTACAAATTAGGTCCATATCATATCGAACCAAGAACTCGTTGATTATTGCCTTTCCGAAGCAATAGCTAACCCCCCGTTCGTTGTCTTCCCAATCTAGGGCAGTGTCTGACGGATCAGACCATAGCAAGTCATTGAGAAGTCCAAAGTCTGGTACATCAGCAGGTCTTTGAATTCGTTTAATATCGTCCATGGAGTGGAGGGAGGGTGAAAGACCGCCGTGTACACAAAATATTTTGGAAGCTACGATTGCAGCAATAGGAAGGCAGTTGAAGACATCAATAAATGTTTTCCATGTTTTGATGTTACAGCGCCGCTTGCATTCATCATAAAACCCGTAAACTGCGGGTTTGTGAGTAATGATACAAGAGTGAAGATAAGTCACACACCTCTGGTTACATTAGCACACTCGTGATTGCCCCGTAGCAGGAAAAAGTTCTCTGGGTACTTTATTTTATAACATAGGAGGAGAAGAATAGTTTCGAGACTTTGTTTTCCTCGGTCAACGTAGTCTCCAAGAAACAGGTAATTTGCTGCTGGAGGGAAGCCACACATTTCGAATAGTCGGATGAGATCGGAGTATTGTCCATGTACATCACCAACAATCTTAACGGGCGGTGAGAGCTCGATGAGAGTTGGTTGGCTCAGAAAGACATCGCGAGCAGCTAGGCATATTGCTGTAATCTCGGTATTCTTGAGGCAGAGTGATTTGCTGACTTTGCCAGTATAGCCTACTTCCAGGAGTCTTGAAATCATGTCATCGATGTCGAATTGCTTTAGTTTGTCCTTTGAGTTGCCATTGCCGTTTCCAACTGAATCACCTTGCGGCCCACTACTTGTTGTAGATCCGGGGGTAAACGGAGTTGTATTTGATAGGATAGTTTGTGTGGCAGGAATGTCCAGAGGAACTGGGGTTGGCTTTGGAGACGAAAGTGGGGAAGTTGTTGAAGACGGGGATGATGTGGATAAGTTTGGAGATTGATCGACGGGGGGAACGGTTCCTTTGGCAGGATATGGTGAGCCGTGGATGCGTGAGTCTGCAGCGGATGGAACAGTGGTGCCTTGGGGGTCGGAGACACTGATTGCAGGTGTGGTATTTGAGATGGAGTCAGAAGCAGTGGTGCGTGAGACAGCGGTTTTGGGAGCGGTTTGTGCGTCAGAATTATCATCGAGCTGGCTGTCAGAAGGAGGGGAGTCCGGGGAAGGATCTTTGTCTTTGTCCTTTGCACCTTTCTTGACCTTCTTGGATGGTTGCTGACCCATTTGAGCTCCTTGTTGGGCGTCGGGACGTGGAGAACGGGGCCTGGACTTTGAGAGCCGAGAGGTGAATACGGAAAGAAGAGTAGGAGCCAGCTTTGAAGCTCTAGTGGTGACAGCGGCGAGGGGGTAACAAGGTGGAGGACGGGGACGGGGGGGACGATGAGGAGAATGTCAAGCCCTGCAACTCGTACAGCCTCTTTCGCCAACAATCATCGTCAGAACCTTTGTTGCTCCTTGTTTACTCAGCTTAGAATGCATTATCTGGGGAAACAAATTTCTTGGCAATAAAACTAATATACTGCTGGTCTGGTCTATAAACCCTCAAAACTTGCCAAACGACTTGGCCGTAGCTTTGTTCTTCGACACCCGCAACACGTTGAATCGCACTGTCTTCGAAAGCGGCCGACATTGCCCTAAACCGCCATTTGTAAGTGTTCACTGAGCCATCATCGCGTGCCATACGTACCAACCGTCACTGTGTCACCAGTCTCAACACGGAAGGCTGGAGACACGTGCGCCGCTAGATTTTTGTGCCTTTTCTCGTAACGGTCTGTCATTGTCAGGTAGTCATCCTCGGGCCAGCCAACAAATATCACGTACTGTATTTCGGGATATAGTGAAGGTAGTCCCGGCGAATAATGATCGTTCGATGCATCTTGGTCGATATAACTTTGCCTGTCAAGATACGTCCGCGAATAGACACGCTGCCGGTAAATGGGCACTTTTTATCTGTCCAATGGTTAATGCGTATGTCCCATACAGAGTAAAAGCACCATACCGATGTAGGTACCGTTAATAGCTTCCTGAGGGGTTTTAAATCCCAGTCCAACATCCTTGTACCATCGCTTCTCTTTCGTTGCGACCTTCTTACCAGCTAGGTGCCAATTGTCAAAAGGAATAACATCGAATAACGATAACTTACCACGCGCCTTGGCGCTCTGGAAGATATGTTGCTTTTGGAATGATTTTTCGATCTATAACATTACAAGCATGCAATCAAGTTCTGCTTGATGCAGCCATGTATTACACACCTGTTGATCCATGCTGGCGACCTTGAAGTCTTCAACGGCGGCTAAGTCTTTCGAAAGTTTCGGTTATTGACACTTATTTGGCAGTAATGCACGTAAAACTGTACAGCTCATTTCGGCTAGGGCCGTGGGAGAGCTCTTTGCACAAATTAGTCGCCTCAAAGACGTATTACCAGTGTATTACCTCGTCGAAAACTTCGGAATATACTGTGCTTGGTGCAATACCACCCCGTATAGAGGGCAATCTAGTGATCTAAAGTACTGCATATATAACGGGAACAACAAACACAAAGTAGTTTTAGTTCGGCATGCATAAATTATTACGGCCCTGTATGCGTTTTGCGCATAGTAGCCCTTGTTGCCATAGTGACTTACTTTACATGCAAATTGAATTGTCATGTATGGGACGGTGAGCGTCCCCCACAGGCGCGGAGAATCTCATTTTCGGTTTTCTAGGTGACCTACATATTCAAAATATTTGCACATAGCTCTTAGCCTGTTACTGCCCCGAGTGATAGTCAGTAGCCTTCTTTCTCGCGGTGCTGAGTGTTGCGTCTACTCATTGCTTGACGCGACGTGATGTTGATATATGTTTGTTGCTCGCGTTCTGACGCGTGCCATCTCGATGGGTAGGCAACAAACTCTTGGTGGGTCTTCGCTTAGAAGATCGCGTCTCAGCACCCTGATTCGCACGTTGTAGGCAAATTTTTCCAAATGCCCCCCTCTATAAAGCCCCAACTCGCCCAGTCTAGCCTCAGGGAGATTTGGGGTAGTCGACAGAAGTCCGGCATCGTGGATGGGAGTGGTTCGGAGTCGAGTAGCGGGCCCATACGTATGTTCTCGTCATGCTTACCGCTCATAAGTTCTAAATTATCTGTAGTTGATACGAAAAGAAAGGAACCTGAAGCACCACACCCTAGCAATGGTAACTCACCTTGTCCTAACCCAGGATGCGGCTTACAGACAGCTGCTAGAAACTTCGAAGAGAAAGAAACGAAGAGTTATTGATTCGGACAACGAGAGTGATGAGAGCGCGGTTAAAAATGACGCGCCGCAAGGTGCGCCATAAACCCTATACAAATACTCCTACACCTGACGTCGTGCTGAAGCGGACATAGAAGCTCCGTCTTTAGGTCCATCTACATTGAAGTCACCTTTGCGGTCAAAGTCGTCTCCAAAGCCCAAGCGTTCCCTTAAAATAACAGATACGGGTGAGACACAGCCGGGGACAAAACAGGAATTAGCGACAAGCGAAGACAGCGAGACCGATGGAGGGGAGGACGAAATGGAAGGAGCTGAATCTGAGGATGAGTTGACCGTTGACAAGGGAACAATTTCGAAGAGGTTGGCCCGCATCAATAAGTGTAACCGGATGTTGAGTAACTAGTGACCAGTGCAGAGGCCGCTCTGTCAAGGACCAAGGACGTAGATATCAAAGGCGGTTGGCACGTTGGCAGCCCGTTCGTACAAAATTGGCATACTCTCCCGCCTTTCTGCTCACGCTCCCATAATTGCAGGGTTCCATACGCGGCTCTCGCGAAAACGTTTTCACATATCGAGTCTACAACAAAACGACTAGAAAAGAACGCTTTCCTCACCAGCTTCCTCCTCCTTGTTATTCAAAGGAGCAGTAAAGGCGATACCGCACCTCTCCTTCAGGCAGTTTACCTATGTATAAACAGAGCAAGTGATATACTCTTCTTGTATTCTACTTAAACTCACTATAAAGATAGTTAAGCCCAGATTATGTTGGCGTAGAATTAGGTATCGGAGAAAGTCTGTTAATCAAGGCGATCGCTGAATCCACCGGGAGGAGTACAGCAGTCATCAAAGCCGAACTCCAAAATGAAGGAGATCTCGGGTTGGTTGCGATGGTAAGCAAATCAATGTTTCGTCGTAAATTCCTTGAACGATACCCTTTGTAAGAACTCCAAAAATAGCCAGAAGACACTTTTCAAACCAAAACCACTAACACTTCCTTTTGTGTTCAAAAATCTCACCGATATTGCTCTTACAGCGGGACACTCAGTAGGCACCGCATATAATAAACCTTCTTTCTTTGATTTTCTCTTTAGTCACAAGCAAAGAAGGTGGCGATTATAACCAAGCTCCTCGCTGCATGCCAAGACTTTGAGGCAAAATATATAGTCAGGAGCTTGGAGGGCAAACTCAGAATTGGGAACGCTGAGCGTTCAGTCCTGGTTGCTGTTGCGCACGCTGCTGTGCTGGCGGAGAAAGAGCAAGGTTGGCCTTTGATGTCCACACCTCTTCTTCACAACACTTACATGGATTCCAGTAGGAAAGAAATGGAGCCAAGAATACTTGTCAGCTCGACTTGAAGAAGGAGCGAACATCATAAGGGCGGTTTACAGGTTGGTGCTTCTCACTTAACGGGAGGAATGCATACCAACGTCGGTTCACTTTCGCCTTCTCCTCTTAGTGAACTCCCCTCTTACGACAAAGTCATACCCGCCCTGCTCAATCACGGTATTGATGGTCTACGCGAGCATTGCAAGCTTACCCCGGGCGTACCGTTGAAGCCAATGTTAGCGAAGCCCACAAAAGCGATAGGCGAGGTGCTTGATCGCTTCGAAGATAAACGGTTTACCTGTGAATATAAGTATGATGGTGAACGTGCTCAGGTTTGTGGGGGGATTTGTCAAGAAGAAAACTTATTGAGATTCTTGTAGGTTCACAAGTTGGCGAACGGAACGACGGCAGTTTTTAGTAGGAATTCTGAAGATATGAGTAAAAAGTATCCAGATCTCGTTGAGCAGCTTCCTAAGGTCGTTCTTAACCTACACCACGCCGGCATTTCTCACCTTCCCTCGCAGTGTATCAAAGATCACACCAAGTCTTTCGTTTTAGATGCCGAAGCTGTAGCGATTGACCGAAGTAGCGGAAAACTTATGCCATTCCAAGAGCTTAGTCGAAGGAAGCGAAAGGATGTCAAGGTCGAGGATATTGAGGTCCGCGTCTGCCTCTTCGCCTTTGATTTACTCTATCTGAACGGAGAGGTGGGTACAACCTTTGTATTGTGCTACGTTCATATGTGGTTAATTGTCAACCCAGCCATTGTTACAGAAACCGCTTCACGAACGGCGCAAGTTGTTGCATGAATACTTTACACTTGTCCCTGGAGAGTTTGAGTTCGCCAAATCGTCGGACAGTGAGACAATCGAAGAAATCCAAACTTTCCTGGAGGAAAGTGTCAAGGATGGCTGTGAAGGTCTCATGGTGAAGATGCTAGACAGTGATGCCAGTTTCTACGAGCCGAGCCGACGGAGTGTCAATTGGCTCAAGGTACTTTGGCTATTTCTTTTTTGATTATTCCACTCTGCTGAGACTGTCCCCAACAGCTAAAAAAAGACTACCTAGCGGGAATCGGGGACTCGCTTGACCTTATAGTTGTTGGGGGCTACTACGGGAAGGGCAAACGCACCAATGTTTATGGGGCTTTTCTGCTCGCGTGTTATGACAGTGATTCTGAGGAGTACCAGACGATCTGCAAAATTGGTACCGGTTTCAGCGAAGAAGTTCTGCTGTCTCATTTCCAGGTGTTGAAGCCTTTGGAGCTTGCTAAAGCTCGGGGAGACGTTAAAGCTGGTGGCGCAAAACCCGACGTATGGTTTGAACCCAAAATTGTCTGGGAGGTTTTGACAGCCGATTTGAGCTTAAGTCCAGTGTATACAGCAGCTCAAGGACTGGTGGGTTCCTTCTGGCCATTATATCATTTGTGGACCTGATGTGGACGATAAATAGGTCGAGGATAGAGGTATTTCACTTCGATTCCCGCGCTTTGTGCGAACACGAGATGATAAAGCAGCCGACGACGCAACTGGACCTGAGCAAGTAAAACTTTGATTTTTCCATTCGCGACTAGGAGAAAACTAATATGGAATCTAGATTGCTGAAATGTACGAGCGACAGGTGCTTGCGCAAAGCAGTGGGAAGAAAAAGAAGGGAGATGGTGAAGATGATGGCTTTTGGTGATAAGTTGGTATATCGAAGCCCAGCATGTAATACTAGCTGCTGGACAATAGCCTGCTTACTTTGTTTATTTATTTATTTACCGCGTTCCGTGCTTCATCTTTGGCAGCCTTGATAGCCTCTGTCACTTTACCAGCGGCCTGTTCACTAGACTCTTTGAACTCGTCGCCAAGCCCCATCTGTTTCTCTCGACCACCACCATACCAATAATTAACAAAGCGTACACCTTGTACCGATTGTGCTGTGGCATTTGTTAAGTGACAGGCAAACAGGAGGTAGTTCCGAGGGTGGACACGCCATGCTAGAGAGCGCACGTTTAATTATAGGGAAACTGACGTTCGAAGGGAAGATTACGAACCAAAGCGCATGAAGACGAGGCTGAGAATGGTCGTGCCCGGTCAGGTTAGGACGAAGTAGGGTAGGGGCGCAGGGGAACTCACGAATAACAGCCTAGCGCAGATGTCATTGTACCGGAAATGACGGTCTCATCTTTGCTCAAGTCTGCTATTGCAGCGAGAGGAAGACCCCAATTTGCAACCTTGTATGAGTTAGTTGGTAGTGGTGGTTGGGCATGATGAAACACGAACTGGACCCCAGAAATGGGTACCTATAGTTAAGTATTCAGTAAAAATTTGAAGATACTGGGATTTGCACTGACTGAAGAAGTAGTCGCGAGCAGCGGGGGAACGCAGCCAAGTGAAGAAGGTGGAGGCCATGAGTGAAAACAGACAGATCACGTGAATTAAAAATGGCTGGAGTTAGACGCCCGCGCTTCCAACTTGCATGCAGTCCTACGGTAATCCAGGCTCAGGTTATCCTCCTTATTACGGCCAGCATATATACCAGCAGCAGCAACAGCAGCAGCATCCTCATCATCAGCAGCATCCTCCTCATCCTCCTCCTCAACAGTATGGCCATCCTGCTCCAACCAACGCTTATTCACAGTTCAATTATCAACCTTATATTCCACCCAACAGAGATCCCCCCTTCATCCCAACCACCGCTACTCCTCGCCCAAAAGCTCATCGTAGAACAGCAACTACGCCATCAGCACCCCAACCCAAACCTCTAAAACCAGCCTTGAAAAAGAGAGATACAATTCCTCCAAGACCTGAAGTTATCTCCCGAATAAATACTTATCCTGCACCCTACGCCCCTCCATCCGAAAGACCACGACCACGCCTACCGCCAGATATCTACAACACACAAACCTCTGAACACAATCACGAAGAGTTCAGACCACGTTTGTCTCTCACATACAGCTCTCTAGCAATCATTCTTATTGTTTCTCGACAGTCCACATGTTTATGATGCTCACCGGGAACAACGAACTACGGTTAGAGAACATAATGGACCCCGCTATGCGGGAATTGAGGACCACAATTCTCCCAATGTGGCCGGATGGCATTGAGTCTGATTATCTTCAAGGCCACGATTGGACCGTCAGATTCAGAAATAATCCATGGGCATTCCAGGGACCTAATGCACCTAAGTGAGTCCCACATCCACCAACTCCATCGCTCAAGGTGATAAACCCACAGAGCTTGGAAAATTATAGTCCAGCTGTTTACTCTGTTTGCTCGACGTGTAAGTGATGCCTTTGCCAGCCTCCAAACCTCTGTCTCACACACCATGTCCAGGGCTTTTCCTTTCAAACATCCATGAATATAAGCACCCCAGTGCGTGCTATCTTCTGCGCCCCTTGTCATCCTAATATCTCGAGTTCACTAGTCACCCCGGCTGGTCTTTGAAGTCAGCTCTGAAGACCGAACTTCTCATTTTTTCCTCGCGTATTTTTCACAAGGAGGGAGACGTCTAACTCTCATCAAACCCCCACCGATTGTCGACGATACCCTTGGCAGCCAACTCAAAGCTTACCTCCCACGTAAAATTACCGAGGAATCCGTCGACGACAACATACGGGTGATCCAAGTCAGAAAACTCGGAGGTTCGTATATAATCTCGTAGATATATGTGCGTTATGGATCTCAGCGAGCGTCTAGCGCCTGGATTGGAATTCCAATTCTTCTTAATGCATGTGCTGAAGGTCCTCTCCGAAATTGGCTTCAACCTTGTAACTAGTATTCCTCTTGGTCGAAAGGGGCCTCTCGGGCTTCGCGTTGCAAAAGAACTGCTTGTATTCCGAGGTACAGGTCCTCCTGACCTAAACTAACGACACATATCATGACAACACCAGCTTCGTCTCATTTTAATCTAACTTACGGTTAACTCATATGTATTCTGTTGGCCCAGACACCTCGAACACACTGTACATCTAGTATCAGGGGAAATATATATACGTGGCTAGTGCATACTCCTAACAACCAGCTTGATTATTTTCAGGCCATACTCACTACACCAGCAGCCTTTAAACCATTCGGACTACTTTGCTTCCATCTACTAACCCGGCGAGACTCTTTGCTACCACTTTGCCATCCGTCCCTTTTCTTCTGTTGAGCTCATCCCACCACCCGAAGAGGAAGTCACGAGCTATCAGTTTGAACCATGGCGTAAACAGGTTTCCTGAAAGCCATCTATTCAAGCCAGATGTGACCCAAAAATGCTTTTTCTCTTACCTTTATCCTGGAACATACTTTGTAATTCATCTTTGTCGACGTATTTGCATGCCTGCACTTCGTTCGTATTGAGTGTTACCGATACGTCCGCCGTTAGAAATAATATATAGTCCACTTTAAGCAAGTCGCCGTCAGGAAGACGAAGTTGGCAAGGGATCTTCGGAAAGGCATACCTTCATGTTCACCCCACTTGCCGTCGGATGGAGCAAGATAATGAATGCGATTCAAGTACTGGAAATCGTCAACGGGGGTCTGACTTTGTGGAATACCTAGTTCGTGCTCAAGCTTTCGAGATGCGGCTGATCTAACACCAAGCTGATCCTTTTCAACCTTTTCGATCTCATAGTCATCGAGCGGGTGAGAGCAACATGTGTTGGTCCACATATTCGGAAAAGTTATTTTTTCCGACGCCCTTTGCTGAAGCAGCAACTTTCCGTCCGATGGCCGGAATATGAAGACAGAGAATGCACGGTGTAGTAGACCCTTGTTGATATTCTCCATTAGATGGCCTAGCATATAGTGTGTTTAGCAGCCAGCCGAGGGACCGAAGTCTGGAGAAGACTAACATGTTTTCTTGTCCACTACGCCAATAGCTTTGTCCTGCTCGTCGACAAGAATGCATCTTTCATCCATTAGTCGAGACTGTTCTGGATCATAATTGGATAGGTCGATGCTGGCGAGAGCTGCTTTAGCTGCTTGCACTGCAGGCGATGTCATTGCGATGAGGCGGAGTAGTAGTGTTAGGTTGAAGTGGAAAAAACTACTTAAAACCGATCCGAAGTGGACTGTCTATATACAGATGGAATAGATTCTTGTCAAAGCGCAATTTTCAGAGCTACATGGATTCTTATCATTATATTGATGTATGCACCAGCAACAAACTCTTATCATTCTACATTCATTCTGCATAACAATTTCACACCCCGAGTCTATGAGTTATTACATCTGAGTATTTCAGCGTGGGCGGTGTCGGACATGATTTATAAAACAGCAATAAGTATCGGCAGTCCGCGAGAGTCGGCTTGTTCCAGGTGCAGAAGGTGTTTAGTAGCCAGCACTAGAGTAGAAGCGAAGAGCGATAATTCTCCGGTGAGCACGAGATATGCGAAATCAAGACAACAGTCAAAGTGATGTGGAGATGACAAAGGAAAATGCGGCCGAGGTAGAAACCCAAAACGTACCCAGACAGTGATAGAATGCAGATGCAGCAACACGGCGTGTGCTTGTCAATTGAGGAACAACAGTGTCGAAAGAGAGCGTAGCAGTACCCAAGGGAAGAGAACACGATTGCATCTTGACATACCTAAAGCTTCGGATCAGTGAATGCTCCAGTACGTCTATAACACTTAGATAGTGTACTCCAGAAAGTCCAGAGAGTTTCTTTCCAGGCTAACTTGATTCAGATCCGAATGTTGAGACTCTAAAGCTATGGAGCGTTCTTGTATTCCCACTGAAAAGAACGACTGAGATCTATGCAGGCAGGAGCAAACACCAGCAACACGGCGTGTGCTTGTCAATTGAGGAACAACAGTGTCGAAAGAGAGCGTAGCAGTACCCAAGGGAAGAGAACGCGATTGCATCTTGACATACCTAAAGCTTCAGATCAGTGAATGCTCCAGTACGTCTATAACGCTTAGATAGTGTACTCCAGGAAGTCCAGAGAGTTTCTTTCCAGGCTAACTTGATTCAGATCCGAATGTTGAGACTCTAAGGCTATGGAGCGTTCTTGTATTCCCACTGAAAAGAACGACTGAGATCTATACAGGCAGGAGCAAACACTGAGTGCACCTTCAAAGGCATAATCGTCATCCCCCGCTGCAAATGACTGCTTGAAAAACGGAGCAGGAGAAAATCCAGAACCTATGCTTGCGACAGGAGCCGATGGCAGAGGACTGTTTCGACGACTTTGAGAGCTTCCTCGCATGCGAGTATCGGCGTGATCCACGACCGGATTGGTGTCACTTCTGAACATTCCAAATGTGCCACTTGACGGACTTCCTCCCGCATTGTCCCAGGGAAACAAAGAGCTCTTTTGCGATTCTGATCCTCGTAGAACGGACACGTCCACAGGGAAATCCCCTGGCATAGAATTGGCTCGAGATAGCTGTCTACCCTGGCCGGGTTCCTTGATTTATCGAGACGTCAAGTAAGCAATCCGAATACTGATATGGGCCGTGCCATACCTCGGATGAGCGAAGGTGATTTTGACGACTGATATCTAGAAATAAGGCCATGTTTTCAATGAGTAATAATTGGAGATAGTACTTAGGATAAGTCACCTGCGATGCCGGGATCGACATCAACATCCATGACCATATAATCTAGCTTCGTATCGAATGGTGTAACTGCGTCATCTTTAGCGTGTCCTCCCTGAACCTTCCGACGCTTTCGTTGCACCGCTAATAACCAGATGGTTAGTTTGTCGCTTGAGCAGTGCACTGCATACCTCCGATATGAATATGAAAAGCCTCTGTGTGCAGCCTAGTGCTCTCCAACCAAAAATCAACTAGTACAGGTGCAGAGACTTAAAGGCGGGATTTAGTCTTGATCCACTTGCATAGCAATCTTTGAACATACTGCAGCTCGGAGCTCCTAACACCTTTTCTGTAAGAACTCGTCCACAAAGCTTTTCTGACTGCTTTCTCCCAATCTCACGACGCAGTGAATCCTGTGCTTGTAGATATTGAGCTCTTGAGCTCTTTAAATATGTCCGATTTGAGTTTGTATTTGAATCGGCAACGTCCACTCACCTTGAGTTCTTCATCAGTTAGCTCAGTTCTGGTATCTAGATGCAAGCGTATCCTCTTAACCACCTCTGTCTTGTCGTTAACCTGTTGGTCTAATAAAATGGATCGTTCGTCGTCAGATAAAAGCATGCGTGAGAATGAAACACGAGGGCTCTGGCCAGAAGTGAGCGTAAAAGTTGCTCGCGGAGGAATGTCGGTGTTTTCTGCTGGGAGGTAAATAATACATTGGCCGAAAAATATTGGCCGACCTTCATCACCGTCGCGACTGTTCATCTGTAAAATATTGGAATCCTTATGGCACGGTGAAAATGGAAAGCTACCTTTCTCTTCAAACTATTTTCATGACCAGTTGGTCCGTTACTCTCGCGTTCGTAAGTCGGTTGTATGTCATTTTCGTGGTTATAGCCAAAGGTGAAAGTTGGGTCATTTTCGACAGTAAAAGCACTGGGTCTGGTGTAGTATTGATCTGGGTCAATTCTTATGTAGCAGCAATGGATATCCTACAATTGCTCGTTCTTCTGGGATGTTTCCCAGCCAAGCTCCAAGGCCAACTCGTCCGCCAGCGCTCCGATGTCTAAGCCGTCTGTGGGATCAAGAAAGTTGTCATCAAATCCAAAGCCTTCTGCTTGTGATGAGGACGGAACAAAAGCGCCATGTCCATTGTCGTGTTGGGAAAGATCAAAAGAAGCGGACAAGATGTCTTCGTAATGTTCCGTTAGAGTATGGTCTGCTTGATTAAATTTCATTTGCGTAGGGGCCCGAACATCCGATTTTTTCGTCCAATCCCCTGAAGAATTCATCAGGCCAAACTCTTGACCATCCTTATCTAGTCCGTTGCGAGAGTGATCTATTTATCTTCTTAGCATACAAAACCGAGTTTCAAAGTTGAACCAACCCCCAATGTTCAGATATTCATCCCAGTCCTAGATATAAATGTTTGAGTATCAATCAGTTAAAGGGAAGCATTTTGCGTACGGCAACGAGAGCATCGAAATCCATTGTTACGGCAGCTGTAGTATTCGAGTGCAGGGTAACAGCTGAGGGTCTGAGGAAGACTGTCAAGGTTGATGAAACTATGATGGTAGAAGCACATATACCTGGCAGTGTTTTGTATCATCTGAAGTTGCGAGTCTGAAGCGGTCGGGCTCTTGTTGAGTTCTTGAATCGCTTTCTTCAAAGAAGCAAAACACGTTGCTACATCATTCAAAAAGATTTCTTGCTTCACTATATTTTGGCTCGTCGCTATTCTTATATGCGGTAGTTACTTCCTACCTTTATATACCCTAGTAATCAAGTTTGAGTATTAGTGAATGGTGTATGAATATGGAGGATCTTACCGAGTGACGCCGATTAATAGGTTACTGGATAACCTCAAAGCCAGAGGTTCAGCGGGTTCAGCAATGAGGTCACATAGTTGAGTAATATCTGCTGTAATAATGGATCTTCTGGGTAGCTTTTTGAAGGTGGATCGAGCGCCTAAAGTCGCGGCTAGCCTATCAAGAATTTGAGGCACAGGCATACAGAGTTGTGAGTGCTAGTCACCATAGCAGGCCGAATCCACTTTCCCGGCTCGCAAGTAATTCTTGAGTAAAGAACATCGGTTAAACACAAGTTCAAGCAGTCTCTAGAGCATACTATCGTGGCAGTAGTGGGGAAAAAAAAGATGCTTTCAGCTTATATAACACCATGTGGCGCATGATTCACTCAGCGTCTAATCTACACTATCAACAACCCGATACCTTTGCTGCCCACCAATCTGGCGAAAAGCCCATCTCGATCCCCAATCCACCTAAATTTCTCTTCTATTTCACTTTCCTCGAGTGAAAATTTGATAAGGAGGCCTTTTACAACACCAATCTTCTTCACACCACGAACATTTGTTAGAGAGATTTTCAGTTTAGGCTCCAAGGACAGGAGTGGGGTAAAAAGTAACATAGTATTTGTGAGGGTAATGAGTCCCGGTCCAGAAGCATGCTGAGCGGGATATGCTACGCAATAGGCCATGAGCGAAGGCGTTCGGGATAGTTATGAGCTTACTATGATTGCTAGTAATCCTCTCGGGCCTTACGGTGTCGGACAAACCCTGAGTCAGGTTGGACGATGCAACTGGTGGTGTCTGATTAAAATCGTCAGAGTCTGATCGCACATGCGGAGAGCCGCCAAATGGCAAACACATTTTTTCCGATCATAAGATGCCTTCCGTCATCCACCCAAGTTTTGGCAACTGCAGCGCGTTGTGCCCACTTTTTCCAGTTCACACTTTGATCAGGTTTGGCACCTTGATCGTGATTGTTTTTAAGCACATTTCCAGTGTCTCCAACGCTGTCGTTTCTCATAGGGCGTTTTCCGTATTTCGTGGTTGCTGGAAGGTCAATGTCCAATCCTGCGGCTACCCTATGTGCGACCAACTCAAGTGCGTAATCAGCGTCAGTCGGGGCGTCTGCAAATGCTGGGGGGAGTCTTGGTATAAACGTTAGTATTGGAGAGTTGTTGCTGCAAGAGACGTGGACTTGCCGAAGACGGTCAGGTGGTGACAGAGCAGCAAGGACGGGAGGGATGTGCCAAAATAGCATTCCTCCTACGAAATAAGTTGCTTTACTAAGGTACCTTGCGGGTACGAGCAGTGTCAAGAGAAAGAGAGCTAGAAGAAGCTTGGGAAAGTTCAAGCAAACAAAATGATGATGAATCGACGACGCACAATCCCGTACAAGCGCGAGGACGAGGGTCGGCGCCAAATAAAAATACTTGAAGAGTATAAACGCCTGTTTTTAAACCGTGTTAACACGAACGCACTTTTTGACCCTTTCGTGTAGATCCGCCATTTCGCCTAGTACATTTAATATCAGACGTTTGTTATCTCTGGAGGCTTGTTTGCTCTCTGGTTCGTCTAGAATCGTGGTGTCATCGTCTTGGGTAGGGTTGCTGTCGTCATCAATTTCATTTTTTTTGGTAGGCAGAGCTTTTGGCTCGTGTTTGTTGTTTTGCGCTGCCACCCTGAAAAGCCGCCACATTTCTCTGAACCCGAAGGAAGAAGAAACAGATAATCGGTTGGAAATTTGGTCACTGAATGCAGTCGCTCGAGAGATTTCGCGCTGATGCTCTCTCAGCTCCACTAGCGTCGGGTATGGCATTATTCTCCGGCGAACGAGTGAGTATAGGATACGAAGAACAAAAAAAGGGAGAAGTAGGTCGTGATACCACAGGATCCAGAATATCTACCGGCGTATTTTCTTGAGAGAAGGATTGACTAGAAAGAGCTCATACGCACAACGCAATACGTGAGGCTAGTCTTTCTGTCATTCCAGTTGGCTAGGTCCCCCATATGACGAAAAAATGGAACATAGACGGGTTCCACCGCAAGATATAGCCTTTGTGCTGTCAACCGCAATTTTCCTATTGTGAAAGCATGGGGAGAAGATTTAGCAGGGGGTAGCAACGGCACTAGCCAGCGCTATGATGTCATTCTAAGCCTTGATTTTTCATTTGTACTACGATCGACATACCAGAACGACAGCTTCTAACAGTGATCCAGTGTAAGGAGAGGCCTCACTGCTGATACTTGTCATGGAGATGTTGTCAGGGGTGGGTTGGCTCGTGGTAGAGATATTCACGTTTCTTTGAGGGCTTGTTTGGCAACCTTTTTCGGGGACTCGGACTTCATTGACATACTGCATGCATTTTATGGGGTAAAATATAAAAAGAAAGAAAAAAAGGATTATATCGAGAACAGACCGCCGAAAAAAGTGTCAGATATCGCTCTATCTCGTAGCTGTCATACATTTCTCGAAGTTCTTGCTCGGAAACCTCATCTTCCTCAATCAACTGGTCAGGATCAAGACCAGAAATGGAGTCGACTTGAGGGGATGATTTTTCGGTGTTAGAGTTGGATGACATGAGGGTTTGTAAAATGTATCCATTATGCGCATTGCCTACCTAAGTGCTTGTGGAGTAAATGACTGGTGGGTTTACGATCATGTGACCTACACGCATTGCACGAGCGTTTGTTGATTTGAGGCGTTCGCTGCACTTTTCTCGCTGCCATGTCTGGACTACTCGAGTGGTCGAATTCTATTCGGTTTGCAATGGCGAACGATTCTGGAAGAAAGCTCTTCCAGGATCAAGTACGAACACACGGATTTGCCTTTCTGGACAGGTATCTTGATAATATTCTTTCTGGTCCGATCCACGAGTATGCGTGCTACTGCTGCCTTATAATGTACTTATGAAGTTCCTCTTTTAGTCCTCTAATTGAGTTGGTTAAGACACCTGGAAGAAAAAAGGTTGTCAGGACTAAGCTACTACTTGCGGAGGTATGACCATTTCCACATGTCCAGATCGACGTTAATGGTACGTAGAACCACGGATGTTCAAAAGAGAATCAGCCGCCTATGAAGTTGGGCGGTGTGTCTCTGAACTTGGGTGAACGGAGCTCCATTCGCGTAGATCAAACAGTTCGCTTCCACCAAGTGCAAGACATTGCTCAAGACTCTGACATGCCTTTGGCTGCACATTGTTTGATATCAGTGGGTCAGAGAAACGACTCATCTATGGAAAGGACCGCTGTTGGACTTCTACCTGGTCGCACAGACCCGAACGACTTGTCTATTATTGCGGAGGGTGATGAAAATGTCGAGTCAAGTTCTCAGCATGGACGACAGTCAAACGCGAATATGTCATTGTCTTCAGATAATTTTGTTACCACCAACGCTCAAGTTGGCCGGCAGACGAGCCCTTCGGCTTTGCACGTATCGTCTTCTATGGATCTCTCTCAGGACGCGAATGTATCGGGATCGGCTTCGGACATATTTCAATCAATTGCCTTAGACTCCCACACGATCAACCAAGATTCCAAAAAGGAGGCCCTCTCCGTATTGACGCCAAACGGAGCTGGCTCTGGGACCGATGAACTAAAGGATGTTGCCCCCGGCTTGTCGCCTTTAGCAGCTCAAAATAGCATCGAGGAGCAGGCGGCGGGGCTAATTCCACCTGGCTCTAACGTGATGCCGAACACCACAATGGGACTGGAATTTAACGTTCCTCTTCGGGATCCTGATCGCGGTCTGAAAAGCATTCAAAAGTTTGATCTTGCCCCGTTCCCAGCTCTGCCAGCACCGATGCCGCTCCGCAAGTCGATCAGAGAAACTTCGCTGGCTCTGGGTGCAACTACACCTGGTGCGCTAGCCGGCGGGAAGCGTACCTCATGGCTACAGAAAGTTAGGGAAGCCAATGCACTCGAGGTGACGGGCAAACATGTTGCTGTGAACGCACCACTGATTACCGTTGCTAATCCCTTGAAGAGGAAGAGCGACGAAATGTTCGCGGTCCCTGCGATGTCAGAACTTGGTAATGGGGACCGACAGTCAAAAGCTGTGAAGATCCAACATCAGGATAGCGGTTCGTTTATGACTGCATCGGAGCTCCCGCAGCAGTCATCACCCCAATCTAGGCTTCCCGCTCAGGATTCGTCTACAGGACAAGAGCGAATGCTTGATCTTCTTAGAAAAACAGTTGAAGTTCTGGGTGCAAAGGCTGGGAAGAGCATAGTTATTTCGCCTGGTTCGAAAACCGTTGCTGGTGCTCAAACAGCTGTTGATGCTCTTGCTGAGGCGCGGGCAGCTGCTGAGGTACGAGTAGCCGAAAGGCAACACGAAATGACACAAGCTTCTGGCTACTCTCCAGTCGTTCCCTCAACAAATGTCTTGCCTACCACCGAAATTCAATCGGCAGAACGCCGACTCAGCGTGTCTGACCTTTTCCCACCTAACGATGGAAGCGTCAAGTTGAAGAATAAGTTTCCTGTGTCTTTTTCATTTTCCTCAGCCGTCGAAGCAGCTAGTGATCATAGTATCTCTCACGATGGAGGCACGACGACGCCTCCGATTTCTCCACCTAAAACCTATAGAAAAAATGTCACATCGGCCATTGCCTCAGCGTTCGATAAACCTTCACCTGTTTTTGTTCCTCCCGATTATCCAAAAGAACCTTCCAAGGACTCTGCCACAAAGTCTCAGTCAGTACAGAGCCCATCCTTGGGGGCAACTGCCCTGAATATTCCGGCCCCTCCTGCTTTGCCTTTGGCATCGACACCTGCGATCTCTCTTTCCACACAGTCCACTTTGGAAAGTTTGGGCTCTGAGGTGATTTTTGACGACACAGATGTGCCTGCTTGGGTGCCAAACACCCAAGATACGGAGTATCTATCTGATTCTCAATCGCAAAACCCCTATCGGAGTGCTTTGGACGAGGATGACAGTTGGCCGGTCGACGAGAAATTCGCTTCTGGCGTACAGTGGACTTTTGGGCATACGAAAGAGGATAGTCTGACCTGGAGTACTCTACCTTCACAAAGTCAAGGGCCCGACACTGGCTCGTTGCGCAGTTGCGAGGATCATCATATTGGTCAACCTTCGACATCTGAAGTATTCACTGTTCCCGGCGCGGTGGATTTGGACGTTGGCAATGACGGGGAAAGTGATGGAGTCGCGCCAAATCACGATAAACCTGAGAGTCTCACGTGCGAAAAGGCGATTATCAACAGCGCTGAGGTATTGTTTCTTGAATTGTGTCGATGTGTGACTAATCTAATGCGTCTGAGCAGAGTATAGAGAAGCGGGAAGCTCAAACATCAATGGTGGACTCACAATCATCCCAGCCGAACACGGGGTTCTTGAGCCAGGCTTCAAAACTCCTAAACAGTGCATTAGGCGCCAACAAGAAAGGGAAGCCGGAGGTCAAGAAGGTCCTTCAAATGGCCGCGGTAGCAGCGAAAAAGGTCGGTACCTTCATAGCCCGAGTATATTCGAGAACTTTGATACGTGATTGTGTAGCAACAGGAAGAGAACGATAAAAAAGCCGCACGTTTGAAAGAAATGGAGAATAGGCGTCAGCTAGCTATTCAGAGAAAAGCTGATGAAGAGAAGGCGCGAGCCTTCGAACAGGAGAAAAAAATTAAGGATGAAGGTGAGCGCCGGAAGAGAGAGCGTGAGGAGACCACAGAAAAACGACAGTTGAAAGCTGCCACCAAGAAAGTACGCAAATCACGTCTATGCCACTGCTTTACCTGAACTCTTTAAGGAGGAAGATAATACCAAGAAGCGCAAACTTGTAAATGAAGGCGACAAAAAGGAGCTTAAAAAGCCGCTCTCAAAGGCAGTCAACAAACCTTCGTTAAAGCTACCATCGGTGCTAGCTTCATCCTTTGCAGCTGCCTCGCTACATAGTACATCGACCTCTAAAATTACAGTCCCCAAAATACCGAAATCCTCATCCGGAACTGCGATACAGAAGGGGAAAGATGTTGCCAAACAGCCGCTGGCAGATGACGACATTTCACAGCCTTCGCAGCTTGTCCAGGTTCAAATGGCTGCACGCGTTAAGGCCCAGCTGCACGCTGCCGCTATCACAGTGCCTGAACCCCCGATTGCTAGCGAAAGTATTGAGTTACCAGAAATTAACAGCGAATATTCCGATTCCGAAGATGAAGACCGCCCCAAAGCATTCCCCGAATGGGCCCAGTCCCCAGAACTCCGAGAAGCGCTACAAATTCAGAGCACAATCAATCCAGATGACATCTTTGGTGCTGTGCGGCCTTTGCGGATGGAAGAACTGTTCAAAACACGGACTAGTAGATTTAGAGCTAGGACAAGCTCAGCCAATTGGACAGGTACTGATCGTCTCACAACCGAGGAGGAGCAGGAATATATCAGGAGGATGGGATACAAATAACGACGTTGTCGATCTCCCCTTTGGTTAGTGTATTTTTGGACTATGAATCTACAAGTGGTTTTTGGACTTCTTTCCCGCCATGCGTGACGATTAAATTAGGTGAACTCAATGAGCTTTAGTTGTGACATGAGGCTTGCCAACTTGGGAGATATTCTGACTATTGGACCAAACGTGTTTAGCTTTCGAGTAAAATTCGGAGGTTGAAGACCATAGATGCCTGCATCAATTGCTCTCGGACGTTTGCGCATTTAGAACACGTGATCGGTATCGGTCTGTTGACAATGTGTGATGGACTCCGATTCTGTTCTGTTTACTATAATTCTTTCGTTTGTATTGTACACTACCCTCTCGCATCATTATTCATTCTCTTTTGTTATTATATCCATGACTTCCTCGTCCTCCTCGTCGCCCGAAATACCCGGTATGAGTTCACAAGACCATTTCTCTTACAAACATGCGACCCACGAAGAAGTGCTCGAGGACCTCTCAAGGTATGTTTCGACGAATTCGCTACTGCATGATAGCTTCAAGGTTCCATCAGTCGATTCATCCTCAATCTTCCTGAAGACGAACTATCATCACTAGAAAGGATATGTTTTCAGGTGGAGCAAGCGTGCGCTATTCCTCAGTCCTCTACTATATTCTTCTTAATCGGAGTTTTAGACACTGGTTCTATGAAGATTTCATTCGTGAAGAAAACCCAAAATTCCCCTCTCTTCCCCTTAAAAAGTTCTCGGCCATGCTGTTCCATGCTTGTCCACTGTTACACCAATGGAGTCACGACCATGAGCAAGCTTTCAACACTTTCATGCAGTACAAGACTCGAGTACCCGTTTGCGGTGCGATCATGCTGAACGAAACGCTGGAAAAAGTATTTGTCATATTCCAACTTCAGTTAAAACATCTTACAATCTTGATCCTAGTGTCTATTGGTCAAAGGCTGGAAGTCCTCGTCAGGTTGGGGATTCCCAAAGGGTAAAATCAATCAGGTTGAACCACCTGCTAGCTGCGCAATAAGAGAAGTCTGTCTCTGTTTAATCCATCTGTGTTTACCATAATAACTTTTTCGAAGGTGCTAGAGGAAACGGGCTACAATCTAGCTGGTCAAATAGATTCTGAAAGTGTAATTGAAGCGACCATAAGGGAGCAGAAGATATCTCTTTTTATAGTGACAGGAATACCTGAAGACTTTCCCTTCAAAACCAAGACGCGCAAGGAGATCAGCGTGCGTAGCTCTTCGCTCCTTACTTGCTCTCAAAAATTAATATAACCAACAGAAAATAGAGTGGTTTCGACTTTCTGATTTGCCAACTTGGAAACGGAATAAGTCTGGTGCAGGCAAATTCTACCTTATATCGCCTTTCATCGGGTATTTCTACTCCTATACTCCGTGGAACTATTTTGAACACCCTTTAGGCCTTTAAAAGCGTTCATAAACGAGCGAAGGTCGCGTTTCCCTCGAAAGGCAATCAAAGCAAAGAAAGAACGTCTCGATGAATCACAATTGCCAAGCGAGTTAACCTCGAGTGACGCCACCGACCCAAGTTCAATGTCCCCCTCGGCTGAGAACAGCAACTCGCAGACTTTACGAAGGCGTTCAGTCTCCAATGCAAAGTTATACGAACCGCGCGGCTTGTCAGGTCCGGTTAATAACAATGTCACCATCGACCCTCATTTCGCCCAATTGCTTTCCTCTCTCGCTGTATCGGCATCATTTCGTAACAATCAAACACCCTTAATTTCTAGTACACATGAGGTGGCACCCACACCCACCGATAATGTGTGCCTTGACTCCGCAACACCCTCAAGCCGTTCACTAGTACCATTGCCGCAAACACCTCGACCATCAAATCCTTCCGTTGGCGCTGGACTCTACAGAAAAGTCTCGAAAGCTTTTGTGGATGACCACAGTGATCACCGCTCTGTTACTACCAGCCCTTCTTCAAGCGTTTCGGATCCATCCATCCATCCGTTATCGTCGTCCACGCAAGTCTCGGACAGGTCAAAACACATCGCGTTGTTGGAAGCAGTTTCAGCCGAATCTGCACGCTTGATGCAGGCCTACAAGGCAGCCGCCTCTTCTGAGAACTCTTTCACTGTCAACGATAACTTTAAGACACCCAAGCTAGCGGGGTCTGTAACACACTTAACGACTCCTCGCATGCTAGACCAGGCCAACAGGACCGAGAGTTTAGTATCAACTCCCTCTGTGCCACATCCAGTAGATGAGCGACAGAGTATATCCTATGCTTCTGGTCCTATGTCCCAGCCAAAAGTTGCTACCACGCTGGAGAATAGGCCTCATGGTCTGATTGATGCTTTGCAAGCCCGACCATGGACTAGCGCTTCATATCACCACACCCCTACGGTGAACCCAGTACGAAGCGGTAGCATGAGTCAAAGCCAGCTGCTCGCACTCATGAATGGGCCTACACCTGACACTCCCAGAGCTTACAATATCTATAACTCTCTTCCACAGAATACGACCGCTACTCAGTCCTCGTTCTACGCACGGGGACCCCAAAGGCCGCCTCTCCTACTTTACCCTCATCTTCACACCTATTCATCTCCTGCACCATTTGTACCTACGCCCCCGTTACATATGCCAAATCAGATTTCATCACCTACCAGCAATACCTTGCTGTCCATCCTCAACAACGGTAGGGGTGCTTCTCAAATTCCGAACATCACACCCTACTCCCCTCCAATTGGTTGAAGATCAGGCATATATCATCTTCCAGAGTTAAGTCATTCCGGCGTTGTGTATCTATGTAGACAAACGCTCTCTCTCTACATCTCGTTTCATTTGGCTTCACAAGGCATCAGCTTTCTCGACACTCATCTCAACTGTATCTGCTTATTGTTCAGTACCGGCTCTATATTACTATACTCTTTGATACCAGATATGCAGTTGCGCAGCGATTGTCTCAAATGTATATTATGCTTCTTGTACAGTCCTAAAAAATTCATTGCAACTGGCCTTGACGCAATTTATCATTTAACATGTTGACCGACGAGTCAGTCTATTGCAGAGCGGTAATGAGCACAAAATAGCTCCCTTGTATGAAGAGTTTTGACTTACTCATGTCTATATGGGTGGCGTAATGAAGTTTAACCATTCTCATGAAAGCGGTCTGAACCCATTCCTCCTTTAGAGTTGACCAAGACTTGCTCAATAATGCTTGTGCCTCGACCAAGGGAAGATGTTTCGTGTTTTCTTCAGATAAATGAAAGAAATCGATCGTATAACTGCAACCAGGACATTCCCAAACGAAGCGCCCAAGAGGAATCGTAGGCATTAGCGAACAGAAAGTCGGGAAGCCTGGTTGGCGAGGATGGTTGTATTCACGGTCTGAGGGATCTGAGTAGGCAGATGTAGACGACTCGGAAAAGTCGGAATCATAGATAAACTTTTGCTGGCGGTGCTTCACGGTTCTTTTTACTGGAGATGGACGCCGTGTCTAGTTGATTAATGAGCACAATCTGCGAAGGGAACATGACTTGCAGAACAGAGTGCTTGCCGTTGACTTGAGCCTCTCAGATTTTTTGGAAATGCTCTTGATCTTGTTGTCCCAAAAATTTCGGCTCTCACCAAACTGTGAGAGATCAAGGAATGGCTCGTGGGCAGCATCACCATAAGGCAGACCCCACGATATGTTGTGCTTGCCTGCCTGCTGCCTTGCGACACTAATTCGTCTGCAAAAGGCTGTCCATTTTTCGATGTTGACCTTTCTCAAGCTATTTGTGCTAGGTGCTAGTTGCTGGGCAAGTAGCCAATTTGCGTGGGATGCGAAGATACCAAACAGCTCAGCGCGCGGAACATGGCGTAGAAACCGTCTTCTGGACTTAGTCGTGTCGGTGTCGCCTGGCGCTTCAAGGAATCGCCGGTTCTGTCGATTTCTCCTCAATCGACGACGGTACTGGTCCACAAGCCAATCGACAGTGCGTTTCCTTAAGGGAGTCCGAACTGGATCAGTCTCGATGATTTCATCCATCAAAGCCCAGAGGCGATAGCGAGTGAAGAAATTTTGGCTGCTTTGGTATGTTCCAACATCTAAAGAAGTGACATTGTACATTCTACCACTAGAAATAAGTTCAGCTCCGAACACGATGACAAAACCCTGGATGTACCATCTATTCCTCGAGTGAATGATAAGACTTGGTCTGTAATTTTCACCTTTGAAAGACAATCAGTTGTTGGGCCACAGGTGAGCTTTGTCAAAATATGGTCATACTAGAAAACTGAGCCGACATATTCTTAACACCCTGAATCCAAACTCTGATTCTTAAGCCTTCGTGTTTCGTATATCCGTAAAGCCTTGATAGAGTCAGACCACTTTGATGCAGTTGAGAATGTACACTCAAATCTCTCTTGCGTAGATCAGTCTGAATCCAATCGCGTCCTAGAGGAGAAAGCCAATCGAGCGACTCAATCTCCAGGATGCCGTAGAAGTGCGTAGGTGCGCAGGCAATTCTGCTTCTCCGAGGAGGAGTTGCTATGAATTCTGTCTCATCAAAGCTAGTAGGAGGCTGAATTCAGTAGCGTGCAAATAGCTATTTAAGTTGGGGCGAACCCAATTGGTGAACCATTGCATCTCATGTGTAATGCTTTGAGCTTGAGAATCTTTCCTTTTTGAAACTTGTCACTAAGCAACTCATCCTCTGGATAGGGACCAAAAGGAGAGTCGAGGAGCCGGAGCACGCTAAGCATGTGTTGAGAGTAGAAAGGTTGTGTTCGGACTTTACATATATAAATGTGATCGTACAGTAAAAAGTAACCATCATCATGCTCAGCCGGCGTCTTCTATCGCTGGTAAACTCTACCACTAGGCCTCTTGCTCGCTCAGCTTCTTCATCTCTGAATGTTCCTGCAAAGCCACAGGCGTCTCAGCCTCCAGTACCCACCGCTCAGGCACCAAATTATCCAACGACATGGTCTCAAAATCAGCGGCCGCGTCCTACTGGTACAACTGGTCCCCGCTTTGAACAGGCAGCTATGGAGTTACAGCCAAACCCTCTCAGTGCTATGGAACTTATCAGCAATGAACCAGTAAGACTGGTCAATGGACGCAAGGCCATTTGTGATGGGGGTGTGTAGCTCAGCGTGCTTCAGTCGCAACTCTTTCCTCATTTCCTATAGGAGGGGGCCCGTTAGGACACCCTAAAATCTATATAAACCTGGTAAGGGCTTGTCAGTTACAGGATAGCATTATTTGACATGTCACACTGTAGGACCATCCTGGTACTCATGCGTGTGGGTTCGTACGATTCGTTTGACCCCAAGTTAATTGCTGACTTAAACCACACAATTGTCGCAGATACTGGTGAGTCCTTTCGTTCAGAGTTTACCTATTGTCGTGAACATACACGTCCAGCGGCATTTGCTTTGAGCAGACACCACATCACTGAAGATGGCGACCAAAGTTTAGTTTATTCATAGACGGAATTAACACCTTCTCCAGAGTTGATGCAAAAAAAAAGTTCCCTGATTTTGATTATTGACTTTCATACAAACCGGCGAGCGTAATAATAATACAATTGGTTTGTCTACCACTATATGTAGCTTCCGGCTGTAGTAGTGCAACTAAAGAACAGAGTCAGTACGTAGAATACGAATGGAAGACCTCAGATTAAAGATAAGTGCAAGAGGTAACACCAATAATGATTGATTATGCATTTCGTGGAGTACAACCTCCCGGGTGCAGAGACAACGATCGATGCATGGTGAGTATGATGAGTTATTGTTCTGAACAGTGGCTAAAATCAAAAGGTGAAAGGAGTGTGAGGTTGCAGTGGATCCGGTCTAAGAAAATGTTATGAGGCATCTTCCGATGGTGTAATGAAAGACATTGGAGACAACGGTGGATATTCGCCTCCCGCGATAGCATCCAGCTGAGAGAATGGCGGTAGCGCATTGGACGACGCACTGTCGCCAGTTTGTGGTGGTAATGGTGGCTGAACGAATTTACGAACGTTATCAGGATCGAGACCATCCGCACCGTCCCATTCGTAACTCACCACTTTGAATATTGGATTGATATTCGATTTTGCAGATTTTGGCGTGTTCCCAAGCCGGGGCGAAAGCTGATAGGGGCTCGGGGGATGACCACCGGTGTCAAATGGAGCGTAAGTGCCATTCTGGTGAGTCAAAGGTACAGTGATCAAAGGTGGTGACTGGGTCTGATGCGAATGGTTGTCCTGTAGCTGCTGGACTTGCACCCACGGGGGAGACGGAGAAAGCGATGGAGAGAGACTAGGGGAGAGCGAGAGGAGTTGCATGGGAGGTGGTGATACGCTCCCAGTCAATGGCCCACCATTGATAGAAGCCTGTATACGGAAATCATTCGCTATTTGTCCCTCTAATGAGAAGGAATTCGATGATCGCGCAGAGGGCGAGAAGTCGTCAAAAGATGTTCTAAGCGATGACATGGAAGTCATCCTATTAATGCCCAGAACACTCGATCTAGTTCGTAACCGAGAAGGACCAGGATCGCTATCCACCGTTGCAAAAGACATTGAAGACATACGACCGATGCTATGTACATCCAAAGACGACACTGAAAGATCGTCTTCAAACTCTCGGCGTCGAACTTTGGTTACTCGGTCGCTCATCCCACGCCGGTCCCGATCACCAGTGGAAACCTCGCTCTGAGGGACGAATCTGCCCGCCGCCGCATTAACAGTTGATCCCATGTTAGATCCGCCATTATTACTTTGGCTTTGACGAATTGGACCTGATGACGCAGATTTGGTTTTCTCCAATAATTCTATGCGCTGTTCACTACCACCGAGCCATTCGAGATCACTGCCCGCAGCCTTCTGCATGACTACGGTACGCTTGTGCATAACAGCCCGTGCCTGTTCTCGATGCATCTTTTCCGCCAGTTTCCGCCTTTGCAATTCTGCTTCCTTTTGCACCCGCTCGGCCTCTTTTTTGATCTTTTTAAAGTCAGCATTTGTGCGCAATGCAGTCTCGCGGATTGGAGAAGAATCCTGCAAAGATCTGCTGTCTGTACTCGATGATTGCGTACGTTTAAGGGAGGGCGTTGAGCTCGAAGCAGGTATAGGTACTTCGTCCAGGGGGGGTAGTTGAGACTTGTCCCCACCAAACATACCAAGAGTCCATTTCGGGGGCTTTCTCCATTTCGGGGGCTTGCTACCTTGTATTGAAGGCATGTTTGCAGGGGTAACGGAATCAATGTTGGGTCGGGCTGAATATCCTGGCGCTATGGAAGAACCATGATTGTCCATCCTCTGGCAAGTAGGGAAATCCGTAGGAGATATTTCCATGGGTGAGTCATTGTTATGGAGTGGCGATGTGGACATCCCGTTTGTACTTCCCCATGTAGTTAGATGAGAAGGTATTCGAGGATCATCCACACAAGACACGTGCATCTCAGCGTCTGCCTGGGATATATTGATCGAAGGGGCTGACGAAGAATGAATAGGGGTAGCGGTGTGCGCAGGGAGTAAGGAATGGGTATTTTGTGAATTCGGTACAGAGGTTGTTCGAGGGATTGAAATCGGTTGAAACACGATGTCTTTCGAAAACGGCGTGACGGAGAAATTCAATGTTGCGATGCGCAGACCCGACGGTATAGGAATTTTATTCCGAGGTATGGTCTCCCGAAAGTAGGCATGCTCAAGACATTGGTGGCTAGTTAGTCGTTTGTCTGGGTCATACTTAAGGAGATCGCGTATGCAATGAATCAACGAGATGGGGACGTTCCGCTCAAAGAGCATATGTATGTCTTTGGGATTGATCTACAAAATAGTCTGAGTAAACAATGAGACAGGATGTGAGCCTTCTATACCTTTGGAAATTGAAATCCAACTGCCTTGGCCATTTTGATTCCCTTTATCCAAGCGCCCCCACCCAAGGGTCCCTGGTGCGAGTCCAGCCCATATTCGTTGCTAGGGTCTCCAAGAATCTCGCATATTCTAGCTACCTGATCAATTTGATCAGAACCTGGAAAAAGAGGACGCAGATTGACTAGTTCGGCCATTATAGTGCCCAGAGCCCACATATCGACAGGGTTTGAATAGTCACGGCTGAGTAGAAGAACCTCCGGCGCACGGTACCAACGTGTTGAAACGTATTCAGTGTACGGGGGGCTGCTTTTAGTCTCTCGAGCCAATCCAAAGTCTGCAAGTTTAATTATAGCGACTACGTCTGGCTCTATAGCACCCGACGGCGCTATAGGAGACACTGATGCATAGTTAAAGTGGCCGGTCGTAGTTACAAGGACATTCTCAGGTTTCATATCGCGGTGGAAATAACCGGCGCTGTGGATATGATCTAGTCCTGACACGATTTGCAGAAAAATCGCGGCAACGAGCCCGCCTGCTAGTGGACGGCCTTTTCGAGTCTTAATAAGGTGGTATAGGTTACCCTCCATCGACTCGAAGACAAAATAGAGCTCCTTTGTGGCAGGAAGGAGGAAGAAGTCGTAGAGAGGAATGATGTTAGGGTGAAACGGTATAGCACGTAAAGACTGTAGCATCTACATTGAGATAACTGAGATAAAATCCGCAAGAAGTGTACTTACCTCAAGCTCCTTTAGCTTCTGACACTCGTCCCATCCACCTTCCCACCTCCTCTTCATGCGTTTAACCGCTACAAGTCGTTTACCAGCCCACTCGGGCCTGGCTCCTGCTCCACACTGCATTGGTGATAGTGGTGTATTGGGGGGTAGGGTCCCATGCCAATCACACAGCCAGACTGTTCCAAATGAACCATCACCCAAGACTTTGAGGGGAGTGTAGGAGCGTGTTGAGCCTGAAACGGATTGAGTGCAAGTTAATTGTTGAGAAATTGTGATGGACTCACTACTCTGCGAGCTTCCGACGACGAGGCGGTCGTTTTGTATGGTGACACTGGGTATACCCACGACGACGATAGGCTCTTTAGGCGTGGACGAAACCGATCGCTGTGAAGGAGGTGGAGGGGGGTTCGAGACTGGCTGGCTTGGAACCTGCTGTGTAATCTGGTGACCGTTGGAGTAGTGGTTATTGTCATAGGGGGAGAGATTATGGCCATTCTGGGCATGAGATGAAGTTGCGTACATGATACGCCTAGCATTGCCCAGGACCGGTGGTAGACTTTGAAAGAGACGTTGTAGGGAGGCTTTCAGTAAATATGAGGGTAATAAGGGTAAGGAGAGCTAGTGGTGCTGGCGTAAGGCGAGAGGGTTGTTGTTATTCGCTGCCAAACCGGAAAGGGAAAAAAAACAAGCGAGAAGACGGCCGAGTAAGAAATAGCTGGGAAGGGCCAAAAAAACGGGGGAATAGGAGGGGTGAAGGGAATATTAGGGGGCCCGACGATGGCTATAGAACAAGGAAAAAAGGAAGGACAGTGCGGCTGTCGTCGCAGTCGTCCTGAACGATGTACTTGGACAGATGCACGCTGCTGTGGACAAACTTCGAGACAACTCAGCTGACCTGCAGCTCGGATCTGTCACTGATACAAATGCAGGCTTCTGATCCAATTTACTGCCAAACTATCCCTGGAAACGTATATATATTCTACTTATTCAAAAACTAATACGGAACTTCGTGGAATAGCTTCGAAACACTTTCCCCATAGTGGCTCCGCCTGATCACCTCCCCGAGCACTACACCAATGTCAATAACCTCGATTTTAGAGCAGCTTGCTTGATTCTCGGCTTGTGGAAGCGTGTTTGTCACGATCAGTTTCTCCAAGGCGCTATCCTCAACAGCTTGAAGCGCGTTTCCGCTCAAAATTCCGTGTGTCACGATCGCGTAGACCTTCTCAACTCCAGCCTCCGCTAGGTGTTGAGCAGCGAGGCATAGCGTTCCACACGTGTCCGCCATGTCATCTACTAGAATTGCGATTTTATCCCGGACATGGCCCACAAGGACCATGCGTGATACTTCATTTGCCTTTTTACGTTCTTTGTGGAACAACGCAAAGTCCACACCTAATCGATCAGCTATCGACGTCGCTCTACAAGCGCACACACTCAGATAGCTATCACATAGTATACACCAGATGTTGTTCGTACCTTTTCGCCCCTCCAGCATCTGGTGAGACGATCACAACTTTATCAACACTAAAATGCGTCCGTATGTATAAGATGGCGGACGGTTCCGCGTAAAGCTTCCCAAAAAAGTGTAAATCAGTTGAAAAGGGTAACCCAACTGTGGCAAACGAAAACGCCAGCTCACACTAACGATGTGGAGAATCAGTTGCAGGGAATCGGAAAAACACAACGTAAACTGCGTGTGAAAAACTTACTTGTCAACAGGGACATCGAAGAATCCCTGGATTTGTGACGCATGCAAATCCATGGTCTGAAGCGAGAATGAAGACACAAATCTGTACTTTTATATACAGACGGCACTGACTATGACATGGTCGCAACCGGCTTTCTGTATCATGTTGGCAACAAGTTTGGCGGTAATGGGCGCCCTGCTCTTGTCCTTTTTATCCTGTCGGGAATACGGAAAGAGCGGAATGACAGCTGTTATTCTCTTCGCGCTTGCAATTTTGCAGGCATGGATCATGATACACAGTTCCATAAGAGCTGTGTTTACGGCTCCACACCCCGTAGTGATGATATAGACGTCGTCTTCGCGCACGGATTCTGCGATTCGAACACTGGTCTCGCCAATGCCATTACGAGTCACTTCCGCTTTCGAAAGAGGTAAGCCAATCCTGACATGAAAAGCTGTAGCTTCCCTCCTATTTCACGGTCAAGAAAAATCTACCGTCTTGCTATAATCTCGGCGAGCTCGGGATGACTAGTTCCTAATACGGGAGTCAAACGTGGGTATTCGTGGTTTTCCAGACTCAACCTTTACCTGAAAAAACTTTAATTCCGCTGCCATTCAGCATCTTAGGGATGGCAGCAATATGGCCGGTTTTCAGGTACCAGTGGAGATGGCAATCGAAAAGGAAAGCAAACAGGTTAAAAAAAAGAAAAGTACAGCTCCGTGAAGCGAGGAACAAAGAGATCTAGAATTTTGTAAGTGAGAAAGGGGAAGCTGACAAACGAACAGTGCCACAATTGCAGTCAACTAGACCTGAAACTGACTGGAGCCTCTTGAGGTGAGACAGCATGTGATTACTGTAGCTACTGTATTCACAACGACCATGTCCTCAGCTGTACCACAATTCAAAGACATAGTTTTGACACTGGAGGGTGCAGTTGCGGTCATTCTCATCAATCGTCCAAAGCAGTGCGTATATACTCACACATCTCAGGTGTATCGTAAAGTAACACAAGTGTTTCTTTCGTAGGAGAAATTCCGTCAACAAGAACATCATCCAAGAGTTGAAGCATGCGTTTGACTATTGCGACAGAGACGATAACATTCGTGTCGTCATTCTTACTGCCGACCCGTCAGCACCCGCTTTCTGCTCAGGTGTAAGGGCTCCTTTCCATCATACCAGCTCGTATAATAATCATGAGACATAACCCTTTAGGCAGATATAACAGAGGGTTGGAACCTGCTCTGGGATGAGGTAACGAGACAGGAAGGCGATCAGGGTTTGTGTGTACGATGAGTGCCATTGGCTGCTTGTTAATCCCAAATCTGACAGCACACCGCGACTCTGGCGGGACGCTTTCTGTTGTCATCTATCGATGTCGTAAACTCACTATTTCAGCTGTGAATGGCCACGCCGTGAGTGAAAGTTGATATTTATTTTGATCAATTCATAACTTACTTTGTTCAACAAGTAGGCTGGTGTCGGGATGACAGCCTTTCAACTCCCATTCGATTTTCGATTTGTTTGGGGTGGTGCCAAGCTTACTTTCCCTTTTGTTCGTCGTGGAATTGTGGCTGAAGGTGCAGTGTGCAACTTACGTTGTGCTTGAGCTGAATGGCTCATGATACCGAAATGACCAGCAACATCATCTTATCTGCTGCCCCGACTATTAGGGCATTCACGTGCATCATCGCTGCTCTTAACTGGTGCCACTTTCACCCCCGACTCACCAGCTATTAAGGATTTGTATCATGAAATCATAGAATCTAGGGATCAAGTCTATCCAATTGCCAGGGCGTTTGCTGATGAGCTGGCAGCCAACACCTCGCAAACTTCGGTGGCCTTCACGAAAGCACTGATGCAGCACCCGGGCGATAGTATTGAAGAAAACCACCTTATTGATTCAAGAGCAATGCGTACACTTGGTGAAAGTAGCGATGCGAAAGAAGGGGTAGAGTCGTTCAAGGAGCGACGGGCTCCTAAATTCCAAGACAGACTAACAGGGCAATCGAATCCACGTTCAAATGCTTGGGTTAGTATCCGAGTTTATATAATGAATGTTGTATCCTGCTGATTATATATATTGTAGTGGCGTACATTGGACGTCGTGCATTTGAAGTCGAAGCTTTAACAGTAGCTCACGTGATGTGATGTATGATGTCATCACTGAATCGAATGTTCTTGTGAGACCCAGATTGACTGTGGGATATGTATATAAAAGCACAGAATGCCTGAGAGTCGCGTCAATGGCTAGCAGCAACTTTGATTTCACGGAAAAAGCTCAGCAATCTCTATCTGATGCCTTGCAACTCGCCAAGGATTATGCAAACGCTCAAGGCACGTTTTATTCATCTACTTGTTACTACTATTAACAAACCAAAAATCAGTTCACCCCGCTCATATTGCCTTTGTGCTAATCAACGAAGCCTCTGACAGTGCTCCTCAAACTTCAGCAGGTACACCCCTGCTTGTCTCTATCATTCAAAGGGCAGGTGGTGACCCAGTAAGTGTGCCTGTGTGCATGTACGGACTAGTTTGCTTATCATTTACTCAGGCTGCAGTAAAAAGGGCTCTGCAAAAGGCAATAGTTCGTCTTCCGGTCCAAACACCACCTCCAGATGATACATCGCTTTCTACAGCTGCTTTAAAGGTCCTTCGCGATGCCCAAAGCCTCCAGAAGACCATGCACGACTCTTACATTGCTCAGGATCATCTATCGCGTGCACTGTTCAAGGATCCGTCCATTGCCACCATCTTGAAAGAGCTCGGGCTTACTGAAGCTGCCTTAAACACTGCTGCAGAGCACATTCGAGGGAACCGTCGGGTCGAGTCAAAAACCGCCGAACAAGGATTTGACGCCCTCTCCAAGTACGCGATTGATCTCACTGCCTTGGCTGAAGAAGGCAAGATAGACCCCGTCATCGGCAGAGATAACGAAATCCGTCGCGCTATACGCATTCTCTGTAGGAGGTATGTCTCAACCCTTATTTATACACAAACGGCACCGCTCAATGTATTTCAGAACAAAAAACAACCCTGTACTTATAGGCGAGCCAGGAGTCGGCAAGACCTCCATCGCAGAGGGCCTTGCCCAACGTATTGTCAAACGTGACGTCCCAGCCAGCCTGATTGCACGCCTTTATTCACTGGACATGGGCGCACTAATGGCTGGAGCCAAATATAAAGGCGAATACGAGGAGCGGATCAAATCTGTTCTCAACGAAGTCGAGAAAGCGGCTGGTGATGGCGGTCCCGGTGTCATCCTTTTCATCGACGAGCTGCACCTTATCATGGCAGGCAGGGGAGCAGAGGGAGGTGGTATGGATGCAGCCAACTTATTCAAACCTCTGCTTGCTCGTGGCAAGCTTCGTTGCATCGGTGCTACAACCTTGGCGGAGTACAGAAAATTCATCGAAACCGACGCTGCTCTGGAGCGTAGGTTTGCACAAGTTATTATTAACGAGCCTAGCGTCCCGGAAACGATCAGCATCCTTAGGGGCATTCGAGAGAAGTATGAGGTGCACCACGGCGTGCGGATCTTGGACGGAGCTCTCATAACGGCTGCGCAACTGGCGCGTCGCTATTTAACGTCCAGAAGACTTCCGGACTCTGCCATTGACCTTGTTGATGAAGCATGTGCCAGGTAAACAACTCTCATTCACTCCCCTTTTGCTCTAGACTGACCATAGTTTACATCCAGTGTCCGCGTTACTAGAGAAACGGAGCCAGAGGAGATCGACAAATTGCAGCGTCGCTTGCTTGAACTCGAGGTAGAAGTACACGCTCTCGAGCGGGAGAAGGACACAGCTAGTAAGGAACGCTTACAAATAGCTCGAAAAGCTATTTCGGAAGTTCAAGAGAAGCTCCAACCCCTCAGAGCAGCTTATGAGAATGAAAAGAGCCGAGGAGACGAGATTAATGATTTACGGAAAAGGATCGACGAACTAAAATCAAAGGTCGAAGATGCAGAAAGAAGGTATGCCAGTGGTTTCTGCTTAAATTTTGTGTGTGATGGGCTGATTTTGCTGGTTAGACGTGATCTTGCCACCGCTTCAGATTTGAAATTTTTTGCCATCCCAGACATGCAGAGTCGCCTCGAGCAGTTAGAGGCTAAAAAAGTTACAGACGATGCTGCTGCTGGCGGTGGATCTGATACAGTCACTTCGGAGCACATTTCGGAGATCGTCGCTCGGTGGACCTCTATACCTGTGACCCGGCTCATGTCTACCGAGCGCGAAAAGCTTTTGAAGATGGATAAGGTTCTCGGGAGCAGTGTTGTTGGTCAAGCTGATGCAGTCAAGGCAGTCGCAAACGCTATCAGGCTATCGAGGAGTGGCCTTTCTAATCCAAATCGACCAGTGGCAAGCTTTTTGATGGCAGGGCCATCGGGAACGGGAAAGACACTCCTCGCAAAAACAGTGAGTGCCATGCTTCTTAGGACCATTTAGGGGTGCTAATCGATATATTAGCTTGCGACACTACTATTCGACTCGCCTGACGCCATGATAAGAATCGATGGATCCGAATATTCTGAAAAGCATTCTATTGCACGCCTCATCGGTTCCCCTCCAGGTTATGTGGGATACGACGCGGGTGGGCAGCTCACTAAAATTGTGGATCTTCGACTCAAAGAAGTCGAGGACAGACTTGCGGACAGGAAGATCAAGTTAGATATAGATGTCGAGAGCAAAAATTATCTCATGTCTGTGGGATACTCGACGGCATACGGTGCTCGGCCTCTCAATCGTGCTATTCAGGGCGAGCTTCTGAATCCCTTATCTGTAATGTTGCTGTCAGAACGCATACGGGACGGTGAAACAGTCCGCGTACGTTTCGACGGACCACGCAATCGGTTGGAGATTCTGCCTAACCATGAAGGAAATGGTCAGGAACAGAATATGGATGTAGATGACTATGATGACGACGACGAAATTGCGATAGAGGAGATGGACTAGGTTTAACGTACTTGGATCACGTGCTATACATTGTATAATAGGGTTTGAAATCATGCCGTATTCTCCACATGCCACCACCGCCATGGTACCCTCAACTTGTCGACTGGTTGGGCGGCAGGCGGCTAGCTTCACAAATTATACAGCCGGCGCACACTTATCCATTCCTTTAGGTATTATAATCGGTCTACTGGCTTCCTCCATTCAATCACTCGGCCTCACTATTCAGCGGAAAAGTCATGTTGTTGAGCAACGCTTACCTGAGTCACAGCGACGAGTGGAACATCGAAGACCGTACGTTTATTTCAGTCCTGTATATTTTGTTTATACAGTTTACCATCTACGCAATGTAGACTTTGGTTGCTAGGATTCACCATATTTATCTCGTCAAACGTGCTTGGGTCTTTTGTACAGATAGCATCGCTGCCCGTTGTTATTCTGGCACCATTGGGTGCCGTATCCCTTCTATGGAACGCCTTCTTTGCTCGACTAATTCTAGGTGACGTCTTTTCTCCCTGGATGATACTCGGGACGGTTCTTATCGCTGGCGGTGCGGTTCTCATTGCCATCTTCGGTATCGTACCAGAGCCGACACGTTCATTGGAAGACCTTCTTGTTTTATTTGGCAGACCTGCATTTATTGTGTACTTCTCCGTTTTAGGCGTAGTCGTCCTGCTCTGCCTCATTGCCGTATGTGGTATATCTTCCTTCCCTTCAGTAGGCTAAAAGGTTGTCTAGACACATATAATAGACTACGCCTTTGCTCGCAGGCTATCCAAATTAAGTGCTCATGTCACCGCTCCCTCATCCGATTCATGTCTGCCTCCTGTAACGATAACCAATCCTGTCATAACGCTTACCCCAAGTCTGGTAACCGAGACTAGCGTTGTTACAGAACAAACCCCTTTGCTTGATAAGAAAGCTACATCTTGGTCGCCCGCATCATCACTATTTGGGAAAGCGGATGCTGCCGATGTCCGATCTATCGACCGTACACGCGTCCTCCTTGCTGTATCATATGCTTCCTTCTCTGGAATCATATCCGGCATGTGTCTTCTATTCGCTAAAAGTGGCGTAGAACTATTACTTCTCACATTGGGAGGGCAAAATCAGTTTTGGCGGTGGCAAGCATGGGTCCTTGTTTTTGGACTTGTTGTAACCACCACCACCAACACCACCGCCACCAATCAGCCCCAAGACGAATCTCTCGCCGAAGAGCTCGATTACATTACCGTAGCATCCCCGAATAATTCAACTCTCTCGTCCAACCACCGTACAGACAAGGCTTCCCGCATTCTCGGTATCAGGCATCGACAAAGTATGGAGCCCATCCCAGCCTCCGTTCGCAACTCCATTGTTTCCACTCGTTCTGCCCGCGAACCCCCGTCCATGCCTTCCTTTGTTCCCACTCTCCCTTTAACATCTCTTTACGTCGTCTCCGGCCTCCCAAAATCACCCCATACTTGGACTTTAGCAGACCCAGACTCCGTTCTCGGTCTTCACCATACCGAAGGTGCCGTCAATCGCTGGTGGAGACCAGAAGTCCTTGGAAGCACTGTCAGCCCTGGTGCGGGAGGTGGCAAAAAGAAGAAACGTGGCAAAAATGAAGAGGTAATGAAAGGCGCTGGCGCCCTATCCAAACAAGAAGTGGGGAAAATGCTCTCAAAGGCGCTCAAGGTTGTTCTTGTTCAACTTTCATAAACTTGCACTCAGCTCAAATAAACTCTTAATACAGCTATCATTTACCCGAGAAGTTGAAGTCATCGCGTCAACCCTTCAACCAGCCTCCACCATCCATACATTCACATTCACCCTTCCCGCTCCGAGTACCCCGCTGGCACCAACGCCTTCTGGCGACCTCCTTCGTACTTCTGTACTTTCCAACACAGATAATCGCTCCTCTGCCGCCACTTTTGCATATCCTTACACTGACGACCCATTCGCGCGTCCCTCCTCCGCATATCTCGGCCCTCCCAGTCTTTTGGGCCATGGTGCCCATACGAATCCTGTGGCTAATGTCAATGCAGGCGATCGTCCCACATCTGGCACTGGGACAGTCACATATCATGGCGTTTGCTTGACTGTCTGGTCACATGCAGACGCTGAGCGTAGTAATGCCATTCGTCGCACTCTCGAGGCTGGTCGTTCTAGAAAGGAGTCTGCCCAATCTCTTGTTGCCTCTAGGTTGAAGGGTATGCGCCCCGATATGTCAAATTCACTCGGCGACGGCTCGGATCCTACCCTCCAAGCTAGACGCAGTGCCAAAAAGAGTGCGCGTGGACCCTGGGCGGACGCCGAAACAGACGGTGGTGAAACAGAAGCTGAAGGTGCGATGAGCGAGAGTGACCTAGATGTCGCGAGTACTGTTGGGCACACTCCAGGAGAGAGCACACTGTTCTTGCCTGGTGATACCGTATTTTGGCTTCCTTACGCATTGAGTAAGTGTCTGCTGTAACGGCTGTGATTTTCCTCACCTAAGCTTTCCCAGCTCTTGTCTCCCGCCACCCAGTCTATGATCTTATGCGTGATTACCTCACTTTATCTTGGGCACGCTTCTCCAAGGATGTTCAATCCCATACGCTGCAGATTTCAAAGATCCTTGCTCATCCTGCACCCCGGGCTGGAGATCTCATCAAGCTCGACGCAAGTCCGAAAAACGATGGAGGCGAATCCAGTCTCGAAGTCATTGCTAGATTTCCTGGTGGCCTCGATTTTGGCCGCGGTCTAGTGGATATTAATTTTACCATGTGGCCGCTGTTTAAATGCCTAAACCTGGACAATATCCTGACCATCTGCGAGGTGAGCTTTCATTGTGCCCCATCGTTTCCTCGGCTGATTATTATGTTGCCCATTAGATCGCATTAACACCCACTGGCCGTATACTATTCTTCTCCAGATACCCGGCTATCCTTGGCGTAGAGCCTCTCATTTGGTGCTTATTCCTTGTTTGACTGATCATACCTCCAGATTGCAGTTTCTACTATCAAGTACCTAGTTGAATTGCGTGGCTGGAACGGCGTCTCGCTTCCTGCTGTTCATTCTAGAGATGCTAAAATTTATATCGATGATCCCGGTCCATGGATCATGGGACTTGCAACAGAAGCCAGATATAGTGTGAGGCCTGCTCCTGAGGTCTGCGTTTGTGATCTGTCTGTATTTTTCCATCTGTTCCATGCTGGTTTTCTCATTTCCGCTTTTTCGTCTGAATTTAGGGATATCAACTACTTGCGAGTTTGAACATACATCGTTGTATATCAAACAATTGCTGAAATTGACTTTTAGGAGTTGCCAGTCTCCCCCGCCGGGTGCAGTCTCTGTAAAGCAACAGCGTGACAAGTACAGACACAGACTATTAGCGGCATTTGATTCTCATTACCATCCAGACCATTCAATCCCAAGGTATGACTGCTAGTGTGTTTGGTGTGGACATAGGCCTAAAGCCGTACAGCGAGTTCAAGGAGGCGTTTCCTGCAGGTCGATTTAGGCCTATTTGCAAAATACAGGCCAAAAGAGGTGCATCCTCCGCTGCAGTCGCTGAACAGATCAAACCGCCCGACTGGTGGCATTCTACCCGAATCATACAAGCGTTTGATGCCGTCCTTCAAGACCGGGTAGGTGCTATCTATAACCATTATGAATTTTAATCCATATCAAAACCTGCTTTGACAGTACAAAAAGCCTTCATTATTGAAGCGGCTTAGTCTGTTTGGATCTGTCAAGCGACCTCCACAATTGACCGCAGCTGAATTACATGTCCAATTGTCTATCCGCAAACGTGCTACAGCTTTTGTAGATGCTCGGGACGATCTCGAGACCAAAATCGGACGCCTTTCCCGTCGTCTCAACTTCTTAATGACGGAATCGGATTTATGGAGAGAGAAATTCGTGACCTTTGAACAGTATGCAGAAAAGCTCAGTGCAGAGGCCAGCCAGCTACGGACAAAAATCAACAAGGAACAACGTGAAACCAAACGGTTGTCTGGTCTTGTGACAATGACAGCTGCTGAAAAGAGCAAACTCCAAAATCGTAAGCCATGTTTTCGCCTGAGCTAAGGAACAAAGAGACATCTAACTGTTAACCTGTAGAACTCCGGGATACAGAGTCAGCTCACAAGGAGGCAATGCTTGAACTAGAGCGGATGAGAGACACTATGGAGAAGATGGAACAAGAACGAGAAGAGATGGTGGCGGAAGTTGAGGCGCAAATTGAACGAGCTTTAGCATCCATGGCGGTCGAGATTGATGATTCAGACTACGCAAGCTCCCGGCCGAATAGTAGACCCACCAGTCGTCTTTCTTCTGCCTCTGGCCCAACTCGCTCACGGCGCTCAAGTGACGCGGCAGTCAAAAAACGCCAGCTGCGTTCTTTTGGGACTGAATCTACATTGGCGGAGTCATCCGGTGAGGCGGAAGGCGACGAAGCCTCTGATTTCCGAGCACAAAGTCAGACAGGGGAAAATGAGACGATCCTAGCGGAAGAAGACTCTCCCATCACACCCAGCAAGAAGAAGCGGTTTTCAGCCTCTGAGGTTGACATGCCGCAAGACGGAATGACCGCCGTAGACGAGGGCATAAGTCAGAAGAGTGACAAAATCGCGCAAAAAGTTCTCGAAATCGAGCAGAAGGTGAGGTTCATTTACACTAGTATTTCTGCTCTATGAAATCGATTATCAGCTGGAAACCGCCTTGGCCGTCGATCGTCGAGCGGCAAAACGAGAACAAAGCTTCGTCCGTGAGAGCGAGGACGATAACCCAGAAAAACCTCGTACTCGCCGCTTATCAAAGACAGCCCGTCCCAGACTCTCTGAAAAGCGTAGAATCAGAAGCGGAACAGCGTCATCCACACAAACGCGTACTGGAGCTCTTTCGGATGACGGAACAGTCGCTCATCACAGAACTCTGCTAACCGCGTCATCCGAACAAGGAAGCGAGACACCAACGCGCCGTTCGTTCTCCCAATCCAGTCATGATGGGCAAAGCACTCCGGAACCGTTGGCAAAAGAATACAGTGTCCCATCTCCTTCTGCAGCCACTTCCTTAGCCCCTATTCCCACACCTACTAGTGCAACCGACGATTCCGACACAGACTTTCAGAGTGCTCATTCAACCAGCCCCCGTCAGAGTTACGGTAGTTTTGACAATGATCGGGATGGCAAGAACGATGCGAATCGCAATGTCCAACAAGTCACACTTACCAGGGGGCAAAGTCAAAGGCAAGCTCCGTCACTCCAAAAAACCCACCGCACTCGTGTTTCAAGCACAGCGACCGCGACGCCACTGTCCAAGTCGCGTTGAATCGGGCCGCTCGTTCAGAGATAATGTAATCTAACCTGCTGATACCAAACCGAACTAACCCTACCAGATTCTTTTAAAAGCACTTCGTAACTGGCCCTCAGAGGCCTCAGCTCCTATCATTTATATCATTTACTTCATTTCGTTCACTGCTAAATGACATTCACAGGTGCATTTGCACCACAGATACCTCATAGTTATAGATATCAGTGAAAGAATTACCCATCCATTCTCTTCCTACTGTTGAATGCCTTCACCACCGAAGCAACCTGGCTAAAAAACCAGGACTGAGAGTTCTTGTCTGGAATGAAAGCAAAATGATCATTCTCCTTTCCAGCCTTGTGAGCAAAACGAATGCCGGTGTCTTCCACAGTTATTCCCTGAGTGTCAGCAAAGGGTAGATCCCATTCCAGTCGAAGGCTTTTAGACCAAAAAGACAGCACTCTAGAAGCAGTTAATAGCACGACATTGTCATTGCCTGTAGAATCTAGAAAGCAAACTGTGAGTAGGGAGTATTTTCAAGTAATCTAACATACTCATGTGAGCAACATAGGCTTCCTGCCGGTATGCTCCATTGTTTAGGTCTTTCATCCAATATTGACCTAGTGCTTCGCGAGCAGAGTAAGGCTAGAACCCTATTAGCAATCTAGCACAAGATAATCAATGGGGGGACAACTTACACGCAACACGCCATCAACAGGAACATGCCGAGGCTGCCAGAAGAGATGAGCACCAGTCTCGAAGCACAGCTGAACAAACCATACCAGTCTGATGCGCTCGCGCTCTGGGCTGTCAAATACAGTAGTGGTGTTTCGGATGCCTGAAATTTAACAAAGACAATGGTAGAAAAGCCTACACATGGTATTGACAAGCTCGAACCTTCCGAAACATTAGATGCCAGATCAAACACGCCGACCACTGGCTTCGTAACAACTCTGAAAAACACCTTAGAATAAGGAGGGTAATTTCACAGCTTCAAATGACATTACCCAACGAGACCCTTTCCCACGCCCTTGAAAAAACCAATCGCCCCTTCAGATTCGGCACCTTCGATAGGTTTCATCTGGGTCAAGCTATAAGCAGACATATCTCGAAAAGAAAACTTGCTTACAAGTACACCCTCCATCGCACTTGTAACGCTATTTGCCAGCGCCTCCCCACCAGCTGCAACGCCGTAGCTTCGTGGGAGAATAAATACAGACTGACAATACTTTCTGTCAGGCTACTCACATAGCGTGACGGGGTTTGTTCCTGCGCTGCGCCATTCGTCTCCTCGCCTGGTATTCAGAATCAAAGGTTGCGGCAGACAGACCTAGAACGAATTATGAGCTATAATTCCTTCTAAACGGGGACAGGCAGACCTTTGCCGACACTACTTGTAAACTTTGTAACACTGTCACTCAGTCCGAACACTGTTTTTTTGAAAAAACTGGCAGCTCCCTCCATGACTGCGTCAGTAGGGAGTTGCTTAATTTGAAGGAAAGTCCAGACACCTTTGCTATGCCAATGCCCAACTCCTTATTCCCATGCATAACGACACCGTGGAAGGGTTCATAGAAGATGTCCGCAACTCCAGAACTAACATTCGTAAAAAGGCCGACTGGGTTCCCAATGAAGTCAGCAGATCCAAGAATTCTGTATAGTTGTCGCAGAACATCTTGGCGATAGTGATAAGTGATTCTTGTTTGAAGTTCTGGCAGTGTCAATCGCATGTCTTTAATGCCTAAGGCATTAAGTTCTAACGGGGCGTCATTCACGTTTCCAACTGTCATCGTGAGTGCATTGACAACGACGGCGGCTGGATTTCGGATGCTCAACCTAAGAATAAGAATGAAAATCAGCGATGTCAAGACGAACGCATCTAATTTTACTTTTCCTCGCTGCTAACTCTCTCTGTGCGCATGAAGGACAGTGAGAGCTTGATTGGCTGTAGCTCAAGAATCTCAAAGTACAACTCTTGACCAACAGCGTTACCGACAGGATCAGGGATGTCGTCAGCGTTTTGGAGTAATATGCTATTTCATATTAGAGCGGACCGCAAACAGCTACACAATCACTTACTCCTCCGTTCCAGCTTCCCAGGAGGCCCCTTTGATTTGAGTCAGGTCATAAATGGAGTATAACAGATCTTCATCGGCCTCAATGGTAAGAGCTTGCAATAAAATGGAACAGTATTTGACAAATAGTACGCCGTGCTCTGGAAAAATGTTGAAAATCGAACAAAGAAATGGGTACATTCAACCTTACCTTGATCCTTCAACCATAGAATAGATGCTTGGACCGTGGGAAGGGCTGCGACACCAGTTGCCTCTTTTCCCAGGGGAGTGGGTTGCAGTAGAACGGGATATAATGCGTCATGTAACTGGTTGTCAACCTGGAGAGTCCCGCACGACAAACTCAGTGCCTGTGCAATAGCGCTGTTCGTATACTCGAGTTTCAGTGTGTCCAATGACGCATAGAGTACTTCTATCACTCTTCTGTTAATGAAGGAGATACCAATCCCAGCGAGCTCGACTGTGACTGCCAACGATGGGGCAATATTTTCTGCGACCGCTTCGAACGCCTCCGCACTGCTGGAGATAGTATCCTGTCGGGCAATTGAAGCTGAGTTGGTCTGCGAGCGAGGTTTGTATACGCTCCGTTCCGGATTGTAGTTAGTGATTCGCAGGATTTGTGTAACTCCGTCAGCACGAACGTCAAGAGAGACTGCTGTAGTCCTTTGTCTATCCTGCAGACAAGTTTAGTCAGAAATCAAAAGAGTTTCGGATGCTTACGTTGAATTTGAACGGAATTAGGTTTCCAATTTCCATGATGTCAACGGGTCGACGAGCATCGTTAATCATGAGAATGATCTTCTTGTCTCTGGCCGCAGGATAATCCCAGGCGTATGAAGTGGTCGTATGAGGATCCACAGTATATGGCGAATATGCCCTACTCGCGGAACCCCGTTCGTGTTCGGTATCCTGCCGTATAAGTTTAGTTTGGTAATAGGATAGCATTTGGGCACATTTACCTTCTGATAAAATCTGACCACGTACTCACTCTCATTCTCTATAGCGAAAGGCCAGTTCTCCCCAGCCGATGCGAAGGAAACAAATATTGTCGACCCGTCGATCTGAATGTTGGCGCGAATAAGACGAATGCTGCTGATGTCGTCATTGTTGTTACCCGGGACACGTAGACGGAAATGAATCAATCCTATATCCTCAATATTGATAGGTGGTGACCTGCGTTGCTCAGTACGCGCCAATGGAAAAGGATACCAGCTAAGGCTTACCACTGTGCATTCAATCCGGGATAGGCTACGGTGAAGAGTTTTTCTTCTCCAGCGCGAATGATCTGTATTGCCTGACGTTCTCCCGGACCGATGGTTGATCCCTCCCTCGGCGGTGCTCCGTGCTCCCGAACGGATATAGCTTCTGCCAGATTATTCTTGAACAAAAATCGGGGAGCCAGTGTGATAACTTTCGTAAGTTTGTATTTTCCAAGCCCTTCGCTCCATGTCAAACCAACATGTACTTCATCCAATCTCCGCTGTTGCGAGTCAACGACGAGTGCAGTCTCTGCGGCTGGGGCTTCAACGCTAATGATCTATCGACACCGTTAAATAATCTTCCAAGTTGAACCAACTATTCATTCACTTTGGACCAGGCAGAGTCTCCTATCTTGAAAATGTACTCATGGCCATTGTCGTGAGGATGGGATAGCACTGATAAAAACCGCGTTAATCGATGAATACCAAAAAAAGGATCAACCCACAAAAAGGAGA